>CAUYRH010097827.1:0-41847 GCA_963574655.1 Perodicticus potto
CGCACCTGCCACAACCCCCCCCCAGTTTTTTTTTTTTTTCTTTTTTTTTTTTTTTTTTTTTTTTTTTTTTTTTTTTTTTTTTTTTTTCTTTCTTTCTTTCTTTTTCTTTTTTTTTTTTTTTTATAGAGATAGGGTCTTGCTTTGCTCAGGCTAGTTTTGAACTCCTGAGCTCAAGCAATCCATCCGCCTCAGCCTCCCAGAGTGTTAGGATTACAGCCGCAGTAACCATTTATGGTTGCTGATTTGTTTATTTTGGCATGCTGTATTGATTACTAAGATAAGATAAATTTATTATAGGTATAATTTTTCAAAGTTCTGATATGAAATTCAGTTACTTTTGAAATTTGATTTTAATGATTTTCAGGACTGAAAAAAAGATGTCTACAATGGAAGAATTGCATCATTGGCTGTATTACTAATGTTTCAATTATTAGCTATCAATTATGAAAAGAATTTTGTTAAAATTGGTAAAGGCATTCCTTTCCTCCTTGACCTCAGTTACTCTGTTATTCTTGCTAAGACATTTTGTGAATATGTACACATGTAAAAAATTAGGTTTATTTATTTATTTATTTGAGACAGAGTCTCACTATGTCGCCCTTGGTTGAGTGCTGTGGTGTCACAGCTCACAGCAACCTCCAGCTCTTGGGCTTAGGCGATTCCCTTGCCACAGCCCCCTATGTAGCTGGGACCACAGGGGTATGCCACGATGCCTCGCTATTTTTTGTTGTTGTTGTTGTTGCAGTTTGGCCGGGGCTGGGTTTGAACCTGCCACCCTTGGGTATATGAGGCTGGCGCCCTACTCGCTGAGCCACAGGTGCCACCCCCTATTTTTATTTTTTAAGTGGGATGTCCTTCATTAATTGATTCAATACTTTTATTGAGCTCTTAGCATGTGCCACTGTGAGGGGGAGGAGGATATAGCAGTGAACTAAATAAATACTCTTTTCTCACAGGAGCTCAATGTCTAGAAAAGTAGACATTAACTACTTAATACACAGATCTTTTAATACTCTGTTTTGATTGTTGCTTATACTTTATTAGTATATATGGTAAAATTGTCTTCAATTTAAGAAACATTGATTGTTAATTACTTGTGAAATGCTGCATAGAGAGTGTTACCTTCTCTTTTTCTGTTTACTTGCATGAAGCTCACTGATTATTAGTAAAAGCAAAAATGCTTTAAACAAAAGAATAAAATCTCTGAGGGACCCTACAATAGGACATTTATTTGGTGAGTGGTTCAGGTGGCTCTAATTTAAGAATCATGGAGTCACACTGATATACTTCAAAGGACTAGTGAGGAAAGTGTTGCCTGAGCATATAATAGGGAATTAATTTGGCCAGGTAGGTTGAAAATTTTGTGCTACACATACAGACTTTGGATTTTCACAGAATGAATTAATTTCAAAGTATCTTATGCTTATATTCATTTTGGTAAAATCCTAAGTGAATATATGTAGGTGTAGAAGTATAACCTACTTAAACATCTTTTTTTTTTTTTTTTTTTTTTAATTAGACAGAGTTTCAATACATTGCCCTGGGTAGAGTGCCATGGCGTCATAGCTCACAGCAACCTCAACTCTTGGGCTTAAACAATTCTCTTGCCTCAGCCTCCCAAGTAGCTGGGACTACGGGCGCCTGCCACAGTGCCCAGCTATTTTTTTTGTTGTATTTGTCGTTGTTTGGCAGGCCTGTGCCAGGTTGGAACCCGCCAGTCCTGGTGTATGTGGCCACTGGTACCCTAGCTGCTGAGCTATAGGTGCCCAGCCTAAACATCTTATACATAGGGAAATTATTTTGTAACTTAATGGTACAATGTAAATTCTTGAACTATTGACTCTCTCTAGAACTAAGATTTACCACATTTTTTCTTTTTTTTTTTGAGACAGAACCTCAAGCTGTCACCCTGGATAGAGTGCTGTGGCATCACAGCTCCCAGCAACCTCCAATTCCTGGGCTCAAACGAGTCTCTTGCCTCCACCTCCCAAGTAGCTCGGACTACAGGCGCCCACCACAACGCCTGGCCATTTTTTTGGTTGCAGCCATCATTGTTGTTTGGTGGACCCAGGCTGGATTCGAACCCACCAGCTCAGGTGTACGTGGCTGGCGCCTTAGCCCGTTGAGCCACAGGCACCGAGCCCACATTTTTTCTTTTAATATTACTTTTCAGTGCTGTAATAAAACTTTTTGAATCATTGTATTTAGAAGTTTTAGGTAGCCATAAAATTGATATTTGATGAGAATTCTGTCAAATCGGGTTTCTTAGGTGGTTATCTACTGTTGACATCCCCATGTTGCAAAGATTAAGCCAGTGGCAATATATACTTTAAAACAATGATAAAAAAAAAACAATGATGGATGTTTTATTATTCATTTTCTTATAAAACTAATGTGTGCTCATTGCAAAGAATTTAAACAGTAAAGAAATATAGGCCAGGTGCAGTGGCTCACACCTGTAATTCTAGCACTCTGGGAGGCTGAGGTGGGAGGATTGCTTGAGTTTAGAAGTTGGAGACCAGCCTAAGCAAGAGTGAGACCTCATCTCTGAAAATAGTTAGGTGTGTGGCAGGTGCTTGTAGTCCCAGCTACTCAGGAGGCTGAGGCAAGAGAATAGCTTGAGCCCAAGAGTTTGAGGTTGCTGTGAGCTAGGATGCCATGGCACTCTACTGAAACAACAGAGTGAGATCCTCAAAAAGAAAAAAAACAAGGAAAAGAAAAAAGAAATATATAAAAGTATGAAGTTGTAAAGCTTAATCCCATTTCTTCCAGAGATAACAATATTGTACGACAATTTCAAAGCTTTTTTTTTTTTTTTTTGAGACAAAGTCTCACTTTGTCACCCTTGGTAGTGTGTAAAGGCGTCACAGCTCACAGCAACCTCAGACTTTTAGGCTAAAGCGATTCTCTTGCCTCAGCCTCCCAAGTAGCTGGGATTATAGGCACTTGCCACAATACCTGGCTATTTTTAAAGGTGGGGTCTCCCTCTGGCTCTGGCTGGTCTCCAGCCCGTAAGCTCAAGCAATCCACCTGCCTTGGCCTCCCAGGGTGCTAGGGTAACAGGTTTTTTTTTTTTTTTTTTTTTTTTTTGAGACAGAATATAAAACAGTTTCCCTGGGTAGATTATAGCAACCTCCAACTCTTGGGCTCAAGCAATCCTCTTTCCTCAGTTTTTTTTTTTTTTAGTAGAGATGGTGTCTGGCTTTTGCTCAGGCTGGTCTCGAACTCTTGAGCTCAAGCAATCCACCCACTTCAGCCTCAAAGAGTGCTAGGATTACAGGCGTGAGCCGCTGCACCTGGCCTCAAAGTTTTATTTATGGAAATACTTGATACATGAAACAAAAAAGTTCTGAATTTACCTTTTTGTCTTATGGGTCTTTTTTTGTGTCAAAAGTTCTAAATTTAAAAAAAAATGAATACAAAATATCTGAAACACAGAGTCTTGCATGACTATATCTTGAGGCACAAGGTTGGTAGTGAAATAGGAACTACCAAAGAAGGACCAGGTTTGGCCTTACCCTTATGAGTAGTGGGGTGGGGGATGAGGAAGGAGGAGATTGAGATTGCATGGAGAATAAGTTTAACCATATTGATTTTTGAGGGGGCTTTGGAACATCCAGGTATAGGAGGCAGTGAGACCTATATGATGATTGGGGTTGATGAAGATTTGGGAGTTATCAGCACCAGAGTGAATAAAACAGTGGAAGGAGATGGTACAGCACAGAATGCATGGTTACTATGTAGATTAGGTTGATAAGGCAGAAAAGGCTGTGAAGATGAAACTCAAATGAATACCACCATTTTAAGTGGTAAAGGATTGGAAAAAAAGACTGAGAGTATGAAGTGTTACAAAGTGGGCCAGGTGTGGTGGCTCATGCCTGTAATCCTAGCACTCTGGGAGGCCAAGGTGGGTGGATTGCTTGAGCTCAGGAGTTTGAAACCAGCCTGAGCTCTTAAGAGTGAGACCCCATCTCAAAAACATAATCAGGCATTGTGGCAGCCTGTAGTCCCAGCTACTTGGAAGGCTGAGGGAAGAGAATCACTTGAACCCAGAAGTTAGAGGTTGCTGTGAGCTATGACCCCACTGTGCTCTACTCTGTCTCACAAAAATCAAACCAAACAAAACAAAAAAGGAGAATGGTTGTAGGAGGTAAATGGAGATGAAAATTCAAGGAAGATGAGGACTAAACATTATTCATTGCATTTATTAATTTAATGGCAGTTAAGACCAGAGGTTCAGAGGAGCTGAGGAGGTTAGAAGGCAGATTATAATTTGTGGTTTGAGCAAATAACTACTTGAGTATAGAAAGAAATGGAATCAAGGTTTATTAGTTTGCTTTTGAAGATAGTTGTGAACATTATTAAGCATCCTCCATCTTCATATTCTGATCTTTACATACGGTACTGGGCGCTTTTACATACATTGTTTTACTCTAAGTTGGGTAAGAACATTTTCTTTTTTGTATGAGCTTAAATAACTTAAGCTTAGTATTAATAAACAGTGTAACAAGATTTGAAACCTATGTCTTTCTGACTCCTATATTATTTTCAGATATCACACTCAAAAGATAAAAAATCCCCAGAGCTTCCCAGACATTAACAGCACTTGGTTCATCTGGGAATTTACTAACATGAAGACTTCTGGTCCCTTCCCTAAAGATTTTGGGTGTAGAAATGAAATAAATTGCATATTTAATAAGACTCTCAGGAGGTTCTAATCTAGTGCGTGTGGTCTTTGCATTAGAAAAGCATTTTGGGCTCAGTGCCTGTGGCTCAAGTGGCTAAGGCGCCAGCCACATACACCTGAGTTGGCGGGTTTGAATCTAGCCCAGGCCCACCAAACAACAACGACGGCTGCAACCAAAAAATAGCCCGGCATTGTGGCGGGCGCCTGTAGTCCCAGCTACTTGGGAGGCGGAGGCAGGAGACTTGCTTGAGCCCCAGAGTTGGAGGTTGCTGTGAGCTATGGTGCCATGGCACTACCCAGGGCAACAGCTCGAGGCTCTGTCTCAAAAAAAGAAAAACAATTTGAAAAACGTAAGTACTAAAGGGATGGAGAGTATTTCCTTTTGTTCTGTAAGCCAGTACTCCATTTTTGCAAACTGTAATATGTTAGCACATGATTTGTTTAGCCTCCTGCAAATCTTCAATTGTGAAAGTATATTTTTCTCTTTTTTAGTTTTGTTTTTACAGTGATTGAAGACCTTCTGTGAGATATTTGAGCTTTTTTATCCTCAATTGCTGTAAAATGGGCATAAAATGCCTAATTCAAAGGGCTGTTGTGAAGACTTAATGAAATGACATGGTATAAAATAGTGTGGAGTTGTGTCCTGTGTGTAGATGGTGGTAATTAAATGTTAATCAATCTAAATCACTTGCAAATTTTCATGCTCTGTTTTATCTCCATTTGAATCTGATGCCTTCATTTAAACTAACAAGGATCTATTCCTTTCCTAGTTAATCATACGGAAGTACATATTAAAAAGGAACATATAATTTAATGTTTGCTTTTCTTCATATTATTGAACATACCTTTCCTCATAGAGCTCATCATTGTACTAGGTAGGCACTGTAAAGGCACCGCAAAAGATAAAGAACAATGGCCAACATTTAATAAGTATTTACTTTGTACCAAGAACTATGTTGGCCGCTTTACATGTATTATCTCATTTATGATCATAATAACCTTATGTAGGTACTACTCCCATTTTATGGATAAAGAAATTGAGACTTGGATGTTGCGAATTTTTTCAAAGCCACCCAGCTAGTAGTGGACTGAGCTAGGACCTGAGCCTATGCTGTCTTAAAGTAGTCTCCAAACATGTGCTCAGTTATCTCTTCGATTTTAAACTTCATATTTCTTGTACATTTAAAAATTGACTTAACTGTTTTTTTAACTATAAGTTTAGGTGTACAGGATAACTTTTGTTGTGTTGTAAATATTGACATAAAAGGTTTGGAGGGTGAGGTGGGAGGATGGCTTAGGCCCAGGAGTCCAAGGTTATAGTGAGCTATCTATGATCACACCACTGTACTCCAGCCTGAACAACAGAGCGAGATGCCCTGCCTCTAGAAATATGTATGTATCATGTATTTTTCACCTAGTGGGATCTTAAATATCCACCATTATTTATTTAAAAATGCTTGAACAGCTCTTCATTAACCGTTGGCGACTTAACATTGTATCTTTTCCCATTGAACCCATACATCCATTATACTTCCTCTGCAAAATTCTATTCTAATTTATATATGCATTTTATGCTTAAGTCCCTTGTTGTTCACGCTGTTATTTCTCTTTAATAAAAATATATCTATAAATCGAAATTGATCATATTAAGCTTTTTTTCATATTAAACATTTTGCTTTTACCATCAGACTTTTGCATTAAGTGACTTTTTTAGTATAACATTTAAATTCCTTTAATGATACTTAAGTATTTTTAAGTTGTTTTCTTAATGGTTGTGCTAGGACATACCATATTCATCAGATCAGTACTGTCACGTGTTGTTAGTGAAGGAGATACATTCTGAGAAATGCTCATTATGCCATTTTGTTGTAAGAACTTCGTAGACTGTACGTACCGATGTTGTAGGCTACCACATACCTTGGCTGTGTATAGCTTACTGCTCCTAGGCTATAAGCTTGTACAGTGTGTTACTTTACTGAATACTATAGGCAGTTGTCACACAATGATATTTGTGTATCTAAACATAGGAAAGGTATAGTAAACATATGATATAAAAGACAAAAAACATATGATACATATGTGGGGCACTTACTATGAATGTAGCTTACATGTCTGGAAGTTGCTCTAGGTGAGTCAGTGAGTGAGCTGTGAGTGAACGTGAAGGTTTAAGACCTCACTGTACACCACTGTAGAGTTTGCAACACTGTACGCTTAGGCTGGACAACATTCATAAAAAATATTTTTCTTCCATAATAAACCTTATTTACTGTAACTTAAAATTTTTAAATGTTTACATTTTTAAAACTTTTATTCTTTTGTAGTAGAGTACTAAGAATAGCTTAAAACACATAGTATAGCTGTACAAAAATATTTTCTTTATATTCTTACTCTATAAGCTTTTTTCTATTTTAAAGGTTTTTAATTTAACCTTTTAAAGTTTTTATTTGTAAAAACTGAGACACACATACATTGCCCTAGGCCTGCACAAGGTTGGGCTCATCAGTGTCACTGTCTTTTACCTTTTTATCTTGTCCCACTGAAAGATCTTCATGTTATAGGAACTATAACATGCAGGAGACTGTTATCTCCTGTCATGTTAGTGTCTTTTGGATAGTTTCCGAAGGACCTGCCTGAGGCTATTTTTACAGTTAAAAAAGTACAAGTAGAAAGAGTACACTCTAAAATAATGAAAAAAGTATAGTGAATACATAAACCAGTAATGTTTATTATCAGTATTAAGTAGTATTTACTGTAATAATTGTATGTGCTATACTTTTATATGACTAGCAGTGTAGTAGGTTTGTTTACACCAGCATTACCACAAACATGTGAGTAATCTGTTGTGCTAAGAGGTCATCATGGCTACAATGTCACTAGCTGATAGGAAGTTTTCAAAAGCTCCTTTTTTTTTTTTTTTTTTTTTTTTGAGACAGAGTCACACTTTGTTGCCCTTTGGTAGAGAGCTGTAGTGTCATAGCTCACAGCAACCTCAAACTCTTGGGCTCAAGAGATCCTCTTGCCTCAGCATCCGGAGTAGCTGTGACTACAGGCACCTGGCACAATGCCTGGCAATTTTTTTTTTTTGAGACATTGTCTCATTATGTCCTCTGGGTAGAGTGCCATGGCCTCACACCTCACAGCAACCTCCAACTCTTGGGCTCAAGTGATTCTCTTGCCTCAGCCTCCCAAGTAGTTGGGACTACTGTTGGCTGCCACAACAGCCTGGCTATTTTTTAGACAGGAGATCTCACTCTTGCTCAGGCTAGTCTCAAATGAGCTCTAGTGAGCCACCCGCCTCAGCGTCCCAGACTGCTGGGATTACAGGTGTGTGTTGCTGCACCAGCCTTCCATTTTAATCTTATAGGATCATTGCCTTCATGTGGTCTGTTGTTGGTCACACATCATTTTGTGAGTGTTGTTTTGTGGAGCGTGACTGTATTTCCTTCAGATAATCCTCAGGCTTTAAGGGTTAAAATTTTCCCAGTAGATTGTGTTGTAATTATAATATTATAAGGCAATAGTTGGTCAAAACGATGTAAACAGATATTTTGGTAATTATTTAAAACTCTTACTGGAAATAAATTTCTTAATGATGTGGGTGGTTATGTTTCCCTCCTCCCTAATTAGTTAATGCAGTGGTCTCCTACCTTTTTGGCACCAGGGACCAGTTTCACTGGAGATAGTTTTTCTGTGGTGGGTGAGGGATCAGGGGGAGGTGAGGAATGGGGGCTGGAGAGTATACAGAGGGAGCATAGGACAGGAGGTAGGAGGAGATGGTAGTGGAGAGAGGTGGGACAGGAGATGGAACTCAAGCAGTAATGCCAGGGTGTAGGGAGCAGCTGTCAATACAGCTGTTCTCTGGCCAAATACACCAGGGTTGATGGGTTAGAACTCTGCCCCGGCCTTCTAAGCAATGACAACTATAACAAAAAAATGGCCGGGCGTTGTGGCGGGCGCCTGTAGTCCCAGCTACTCGTGAGGCTGAGGCAGGAGAATTGCTTAAGCCCAAGAGTTTGAGGTTGCTGTGAGCTGTAACGCCACGGCACTCTACCAAGGGTGACATAATGAGACTGTCTAAAAAAAAAAAAAATACAGCTATAGCTTTGCTTGTTTGCCAGCTCCTCACCTCCTACTGTATGACCTGGTTCCTAACAGGACTGGGCTGTGGACTGGAACCTTTCTGGCACCAGGTGCCAGTTTCGGGGAAGACAGTTTTTCTATGGAAGAAGGGGGCTGGGACAGGAGGCAGAGCTCAGGTGGTGATGTTATGTGGCCATGGCTAAGGGGTCACTGCAGAGTTATTGTACCCATAGGTGAATATACTTACAGCTAGAATTCATAGGGCTCAACATTAAATTTATTCTGAATTTTGAAAATAGATACAAGCTTGAGAAATACTATGTCATCAGTAAGTTGATGACATTTGAAGGATTTTGCAGTAGCAGTACCACTTAGTTTTTTGAATTTCTTTAAGTGTCATTACCCAAAAAATGTGTAACAGAGGAAAAGACCAGAAAGCGTAATTCTTTTTTGTTTCTTTTCTTTTTTTTTTTTTTTTATTTTGAGACAGAGTCTCAATTTTTTGCCCTTTGGTAGAGTGCCGTGGCATCACACCTCACAGCAACCTCAGACTCTTGGACTCAAGCAATTCTCTTGCCTCAGACTCCCAAGTAGCTGGGACTACAGGCGCCCGCCACAACACCTGGCTATTTTTAGAGATGGGGACTTGCTCTAGCTCAGGCTGGTCTCAAACCTGTGAACTCAGGTGATCCACCTGCCTTGTCATCTGAGAGTGTTGGGATTACAGGCATGAGCCACCGTGCCCGGCCCAATACTTATACTTCCTAAGAAGCAGGAATATGTTAGAAAAATCTATCCACTTCTAGCTGTCCTCAGTGTTGCTATCCTTGTGAAACCAATTTTTCTAGCTTCTGTAGCTCATAAAAATCTTACTGTGTTTTGCTTTTCTTCAATTCATGATGTACATGTGAGCAAGAGAGGCCCATTGAAAGTTTGAATCTCATCATGGTGTCCTTGGCTAAAATCCTTCAAAGGCTGCACATTGCCCTTAAGGTAAATTTCAGGCACTTCAATACTGTGGTCCCCAACCCCTGACCCTGAACCAATAGGAGCCAGGCCCTAGAGCTCTGCCTCCCCCAGTCTTTCTCCATGGAAAGATTATCTTCCATGAAACTTAGGAACAGGGCCACATAGCAGGAGGTGAACAGCATTGATCAAGTGAAGAGTTTCAACTATGTTTACAACTGCTAGCTGCTTTCCATGACGCCCATCACTGCCTGAGCTCTGCCTACCCTCCAGCCAAACTCCGCTCGGCAGCCCCCTTACTCAGTTGATCTTTGGAAAAATTGTTTTCCATGGCACCCGTCCCTGGTCAAAATATTTGGGGACCTTAGCTTTAACGTCTATTACAGAGCTCTTTGGATCCTACTCTCCCTTATCTGTGTAGCTTTATCTCTGGCTCTTTACTCTGGTACACTAAAGCCTAAAGCAACTTTTCTTTTGCAAATGTTCTTGGGTATCAAATGTGTGTGCTTGTACTGCTCTGAGTTCTGCTTTCTTTGAATGCTTCCACATGCTATTGTCTCTGCCTGGACCAGTCTGTTATTTTAAAATAGCACTCCCTCAATTGGCCTGCCTTGAATCTCCCAAGTTAGGGTCCATTATGTGCTCAAATAGCTCAGTGTATTCCCTCGGTTATACATCTCATCACACTTTATGTGTCTCTTTCATGGTGTACTATCTGGTAAGCTTAGTAAGGATTGGGAATCATCTATCTTGGTTTCTGCTTTGTTTCTCTCTAATGCCTGACACGTGTGGGTATAATTGACGCATTTAACAATTTCATGTTCTTGTTTTTATGATTGCATAATTAACTTGGTTTTCTTCTCTTTAGTGTCTCAATGAAATCCTGGAGTCAGCAGATGCACCTTTAGAAGTCACTGAAGGATTCATTCAGTCAATTTCTCTGTCAGTTCCATGGGGCTCTTTGCTACAGGATAATTGTGCACTGGAAGTGAGAGGGTTGGAAATGGTCTTTCGACCTAGACCTCGACTAGGTAGGTGTGTTATATGACTCTGTTTTATTTGTTTCTATTTTTATCCTTCAGAGATTAGGAAAGTTATGTGATTGCATTAAATTCAACGTTTGATTCATTGTTTTGTATTTATAAGAGTTTCAGTTGATAAAATACTAAGACTATGCAGGATGTCATTCTGTCTTTGAAGTTGCTTGTATTCCTGTTTCATTCATAGAAACTTGAGTAATCAGATGATTTGGTTTATGTAATTATTGTCACCAGTTATCTAAAGTGATTTGTGTTCTAAAAAGTTTTATGTGAGAAAGCAAGGAAGAGTATTAGTAGATTGATGAAAAATGTTAAAATGTTACATGATTGGGCTTTAAGGGACTTCCACTGGCCAAATCTGGGACAACCTGAGTATTAAAAAGAATACTGACAAAAATGGATTATAATGCACTAAATACAAAACCTAAGTACATACTGATATAAATAACTAAGTATATGAGAGGGACGGGGAGAAGGAATGCTCTTCTTTGTAGTAGAATGCATACTTAAAAATATAGAAAAGATGATAGAATTGATACATCTACTAGGTAAAAGGTAGTTAGTGTGAAATGACAGAATTATAATTCCAAGTGCCGACCAAACTAAAGTTTAATTTATGCTTAGTAGAATTATAGTGACCTATATTTTGATAATTGGTAATGTATGTATGGAAATCCTCTTTAACAATCTGGTATTAAATTTATAAAAATATCCTATATTTCAACCATGATGAGTAGACGAAGCGTCACACTTTTAAATATTTTTCCCTTACATTTAAAATCTTATAAAATCTTTTAAAATATTTCATTAGAAGAGCTTTTTTGTTGTTTTTTTCTTTTGCAGTTGCCATTGTGTTTTAGCTGGCCTGGGCTGGGTTTGAACCTATCAGCCTTGGTATATGTGGCCGGAGCCTTACCCACCTGGCTATGGGCACCACCTAGAAGGGCTTTTAAATTCCATTTCAGAAGGCAGTAATTCTAGTAATTTCTGTCAGTTTGTTTTGAATAATGTAAGGAGGTGTGGTAGAATTTTCTTGTGGGAAAATATGGAAATGATTTTTGACAGTTCATGTGTTTTCTTCTCCAGTGATGCTCTTCTATTTTACCTGCATTTATACTGATTTCCATAGCCCAGATCATCTAAAATCCCTCAGTTTAGAAGATTAACCCCTTAGCTTTCACCATGGTAAGAAAGCTCACTTAATCATATCTTTTTTTCCCCACTATATTCTAAGTTCTCTGAGGGAAGAATTTATAATTATTTTTCTCTTCCCTACAGCAGGGTTAGCAGACTATGGCCTGCAGCAGAACTGGGCCTGACCTGACACCTGTTTCTGTAAATGAAAGTTTGTTGGGACACAGCCATGCTTATTTACTTTCAATGGCTGCTTTTGCATTAGTGTGTGACAGTTGGGTAGTTGTGATACATATCATATGACCTGCAAAGTCTGAATTGTTTACTGTCTGATCCTTTACAAAAAAAGTTTGTTAATCTTAGGATTCTCACTAAAGAGTTGTTGAATAAATACATGAATTAATATCTGGTAAAAATATAACATGTAATGACAACACGTCTCTGGACTTCTTTCTATGTTTTTTCTTTTTTTTTCCTTCTCAATTATAAGGTAATTTTTAAATCTCAAGAGTAATTTTAAAGGGCCAGGCGCAGTGGCTCATGCCTGTAATCCTAACACTCTGGGAGGGTGAGGCAGGTGGATTGCCCAAGCTCAGGAGTTTGAGACCAGCCTGAGCAAGAGTGAGACCCCCGTCTCTAAAAATAGCCAGGCATTGTGATTGGCAGCCTGTATTCCCAGTTCCTGGGCAGGCTGAGATGAGAGAATTGCTTGAGCCCAAGAGTTTGAGATTGCTGTGAGCTGTGACGCATGGCACTCTCCCGAGGGTGACAATGTCAGAAATGTCTAAAAAAAAGTAATTTTAAGAATTTCGTTTGCCTGGGTGGTAACACCATGATATTAAAATTCTCATAGGGAATTAAGAATTGATCTCTGAGGCTGGGCGTGGTGGCTCACACGTGTAATGCTCGTACTCTGGGAGGCCAAGATGGGAGGATCCCTTGAGCTTAGGAGTTGGAGGCCAGGCTGAACAAGAGTGAAACCCCATCTCTACTAAAAATAGAAAAATTAGCCAGTTATTATGGCAGGCACCTGTAGTTTCAGCTACTTGGTAGGCTGAGGCAGGAGGATCAGGAATTTTGAGGTTTCTGTGAGCTAGGCCAATGCCATGGCACTCTAGCTTGGGCAACAAAGTGATCCTCTGCCTCCAAAAAAAAAAAAGGAAGCTATTTGAAATGGGTTTTTTAAAAAACAAATAGTGTTGGCAGCACCTGTAGCTCACTGGAGTTGGCGGGTTCCAATCCAGCCTGGGTCTGCCAAACAACAATGACAACTATAACCAAAAATAGCTGGGAGTCGTGGCCAGCGCCTGTAGTCCCAGCTACTTGGGAGGCTGAGGCAAGAGAATCGCTTAAGCCCAAGAGTTTAGGTTGCTGTGAGCAGTGATGCTGCAGCACTCTACCCAGGGCAACAGCTTGAGATTCTGTCTCAAAAAAAAAAAAAAGGAATAGTGTTATTGTAACTCTCAGAAATTTAGGATTAATTTATATTTTCTGCAGCAACTGGTTCTGAGCCTATGTATTGGTCAAGTTTTATGACTAGCAGCATGCAACTGGCAAAAGAATGTCTTAGCCAAAAACTCACAGATGAACAAGGAGAAGGATCCCAGCCTTTTGAAGGACTTGAAAAATTTGCAGAAACCATTGAAACAGGTTGGCATTATTAAGCATTTTTGAAATTTCTGACTTTATTTAGTAATTCTGTACCTTTATTTAATGAACCTTGTATAAGGCATATCATTGGAGTGCTTTTTAAAAGAATTACTGTTGTAATTTAAGAATTTCAGAATTGAGGTTATTTAAAATATTGTTTGCTGTTTCTTTTGTACTTTTAATACAAGGATTATAATCCAAGATAGTGTTAGTGCCAGGTGTCTGTTGAGATGTAACATGGGTAAATGCTCAGTAAGGCAAAATATTTATTACAATTCTGGGATTTAGAGATTTGAAGGGAAAGAAATTCAGCTTCTTTGTTTTGTAAGTTCTTATAAAAGTAATATTTATGCCATTTAATGAAGTTTTTATTTAGTTTTATTTATTTAGTTTTTTTTTTAGTTTTTATTTTAGTTTTATGATCTCTTACATTGACGATTATTTGTTTACCATAGTACTAAGAAGAGTAAAAGTCACTTTTATAGACACTGTTTTGAGAATTGAACATGTGCCAGAAAATTCCAAAACTGGAACAGCACTTGAAATTCGAATAGAAAGGTAAGAAGAGGGCAGCGCTGTGGCTCATCGAGTAGGGCGCCAGTCCCATATACCAAAGGTGGCGGGTTCAAACCCGGCCTCGGCCGTACTGCAAAACAGAAAAATAGCCGGGCGTTGTGGCGGGCGCCTATAGTCCCAGCTACTTGGGAGGCTGAGGCAAGAGAATCGCCTAAGCCCAGGAGTTGAAGGTTGCTGTGAGCTGTGTGATACCACGGCACTCTACTGAGGGCGATAAAGTGAGACTCTGTCTCTACAAAAAAAAAAAAAGAAAGGTAAGAAGAATTCTTACCTCTGAAAACAAATGACCCTGTTGTAACTCTCACATTAAATTTTGGGGTGCCTTTGGAGATTAGAGATGATGATATTAAATTAAAATACTGCATAATTTCAGAGTAGAGTGCTACTCTCCAAGTTATATTCTAATCTGATTATTAAAAACTTAACGTACAATTAGGGTATAGTTACATGTAATCCTATGTTGAATTAAAAGCAAGCAATTCTATTTTGGTTACCATCAAATTAAAATAATATGTATTTGGCTGCTAAATATAAAGCACACCTGTGGGAGAGTTTTCATTTTTTTCATGTGAGAACAATGCAATATTTAGTCTTTCCATTAATGTGAAAGACTTTTGCTTTGCTCTGACTTGCCTCCCTTGCAGGGATGGGGAATCCCTGGCTTTAAGGAAATAAGGGTCTTTCTTATTCCTTAAGTGTGGCCTTTTGTATCCAATTTTTACAGAACAAATCATGTTATTATAAGGGGTGTGGTAGAGAACTGGTGATGCTTTTCTTGCCTCCTTTGGTGCTTGTTACTTAAAAAATAACAATCTTATGCATGGGTTTGGATTTATGGTGGGCCCGTTCCTCTGGGCCTCTCATAGTGCCCCATGCCAGAGCAAACTGTGGCCCTAAACCATTGCCTGGCCTCTGTGTCCATAGGCTGCTGGCACTGAAGTGGGTTGCAAAAAGGAAAAAAAAAAATAACAATCTTATAGTAGGTACTTGGGAGGCCGAGGCAAGAGAACTGCTTAAGTCTGAGAGTTTGAGGTTGTCGTGATGCCACTCGTGAACAAGCTTGAAGTGAGAAGGCTGCAGGTTCCCCACCCCTGCATCCCTGGAAGGCCACTATTTCTTTTTCTTTCTTTCTTCCTTTTTTTTTTTTTTTGAGACAGAGTCTCAAGCTGTTGGGTAGAGTGCTGTGACATCACAGCTCACAGCAACCTCCAACTCTTGGTCTTACGTGATTCTCTTGCCTCAGCCTCCCAAGTAGCTGGGACTACAGGTGCCTGTCACAATACCTGGCTATTTTTTTGTTGTTGTTGTTGCATTTGTCATTGTTGTTTTAGCTGACCCAGGCCAGGTTCAAATCCGCCAGCCTCAGCATATGTGGCCGGCGCCTACCCATTGAGCAACAGGTGCTGCCAAGGCCACTATTTCTTGGGAGGATTTTGAGAGACTTATTTTAAAGTCAATATATACAATAATGATTTACTTAAAAGGTAACATATTGCTTTTAATTTTCTTTGTATGCCTACCTGGAGCCCCTATAAATAGGTCTATAGCAGGGATAAATTTACATGCATACACACCTGGGTGTTGACTTGAGGTAGCAACTGTTCATGTGTATGTTGATGCTGCGTGCCAACAGAAATGCTTTCTGCCAACAGAAATGAGTAGGATGAAGTATGTACACTGAGTGAGCACCAAAGACACTTTGTATATGTATCTGTTGGAGGCCTTTATGGAATTTTAAGCAGACATGTTATGGTTTCCATCTTTCACAAAACATACCTATTAGTGAAATAGTTATTATTAACAGATCTTTGAGTTAGAGTGTATTACCTTAAACAATATATTTAAAAAGTATTTAAAATGTCATGCATTTAGACCCACATTCTTTTTCTTTTTTTTTTTTTTTGAGACAGAGTATTACTGTGTCACCCTCAGTAGAGTGTCATGATGTCACAGCTCACAGCAACCTCAAACTTGGGCTTAAGTGATTCTCTTGCCTCAGCCTCCCAAGTAGCTGAGACTACAGGCACCAATGGCTGCCACAATGGTTGGCTATTTTTTTGTTGTAGTTGTCGTTGTTGTTTGGCAGGCCTGGGCTGGATTCGAACCTGCCAACTCCACTGTATGTGGCTGGCACCCTAGCCACTGAGCTACAGGTGCCAAGCCTTTCTTTCCTTTTTTTAAATGAGTTTTTTATGCTTATTCTTTTATTTTAATTTCAAATCAGTTCCATTCCATTCCATTGTTTTGTTAGTTTCACTCTATCACCCAAGCTAGAGAATGTATCAGCCTAGCTGACAGCAACCTCAAATTCATGAGTTCAAGTGAGCCTCCAGCCTCAGCCTTCTGAATAGCTGGGCTGATAGGCATCTACCACCACACCAGGCTAATTTTTCTATTTTTATTAGAGACGGGGTTTCACTTTTGCTCAAGCTGGTCTAGAACTTCTGAGCACAAGAGACCCACCCACTTTGGCCTGTTAAAGTGCTAAGATTACAGGTATGAGCCCCTGCACGCGGCTACCACATTCTTTCATCTGTAGATCTTTGTCTGAGACCACATTCTATATTTTGTTTAAATTTGAGATTAGTTACACATAAGAATTAAAGAAATGTCATTTATGTTAGACTTGTGACCTGGAGCCAAATGCACTCTTACTGTTCACTAAGAAATGTTTAGTGGAAGAGTAAAAGGATTGTTTTCCTTGACACTAACTTTAGGAAGTTACTAATTTTTTTTACCCAAATTTAAGCTTCATGAAGTTATCTTTCTTTTTTTTTTAAGTTTTTTGGCTGGGGCTGGTTTTAAACCTGCCACCTCTGGCATATGGGGCCAGCGCCCTACTCCTTTGAGCCACAGGCGCCGCCCAAAGTTATCTTTCTAGATGTTAAGGTCTCTTCATGAGAATACTTCATTGTAGTAAAGCACAATGAAGCTGAACACACTATAGGTATATTCTAAGGCATTCTAGTACTTGAAAAATCCCTTTAACTTAAAAAAGCTGTGCACATTTCTTATTGAACACCAATTTTTCTAGAAGCTTTATGTAAATGCTCTTTTTGTTTCTAAATTTCAGAACTGTATACTGTGATGAAACTGCGGATGAATCCTCAGGAATTAATGTACATCAGCCCACAGCTTTTGCTCACAAGTTACTTCAGCTCTCTGGAGTGTCTCTTTTCTGGGATGAGTTTTCTGCATCAGCAAAA
Organism: Perodicticus potto; assembly: GCA_963574655.1. Classification (NCBI taxonomy): domain Eukaryota; kingdom Metazoa; phylum Chordata; class Mammalia; order Primates; family Lorisidae; genus Perodicticus; species Perodicticus potto. The sequence goes on from CAUYRH010097827.1 coordinate 17,340, forward strand.
TCTTCTCCAGTGTGTTCAACTGCACCAGTGGTGAGAAAAACAAAACAAAAACCCCCAAAACATAATCGTGGAGTTTAAAAAGATTAAATGAGGGCTATTAAATTTTGCTAGGCTATATGTGTTAATGAATCTTTATGACTTTTGGGGGTTAGCAAAAATATTTAGTAAAGGGGATATATGTTTTAGAGATTAAAAAAAACACACATAATTAATGCATCTTCTACCATTGTGCTATATATTAATTTGATAGAGAAATACTGGATACTGTGTTTTGGGTGAAAATGAGTATCTCTTATCTGAAAGCTTGGGACCTGAGTTCAGAATTTTTGGATTTTTGAATTATTTTTGTAGACATAATGGGCCATTGTACCCAAGTCAAAACATAAAATTTATTTCTGTTTCATATATACTTTATATATATAGCCTGAAAGTAATTTTATATAGCATTTTAAATAATTTTGTGCATGAAATAAAGTTTTGACTGCATTTTGACTGCTACTCATCTCATGAGGTCAGGTGTGGAATTTTCCACTTGAGATGTCTGTCATGTTGGCACTCAAAAGTTTTGGATTTTGGGCTCGGCGCCTGTGGCTCAATGAGCTAAGGTGCCAGCCACGTACACCTGAGCTGGCAGGTTCGAATCCAGCCCGGGCCCGCCAAACAATGGTGACGGCTACAACCAAAAAATGGCCGGGCGTTGTGGCAGGCGCCTGTAGTCCCAGCTACTTGGGTGGCGGAGGCAAGAGACTCGCTTGAGCCCAGGAATTGGAGGTTGCTGTGAGCTGTGATACCACAGCACTCTACCCAGCGTGACAGCTTGGGGTTCTGTCTCAAAAAAAAAAAAAAAAAGTTTTGGATTTTGGAGCATTTTGGGTTCAGCATGCTCAACCTGTATTAACATATAATATTTTAGGATAAAAACAGATGAAAGTGTTTATGTGTATTTACCTTCTATAGTGAACATATTTTTGAAGCTTTATTCACAAATCATATCTTGAAAAAGCTTTATAATAATTAAAGGACTTTGTTACTCCTTTCTAAAAGCAGAGTTCTTTTATAAATCACTCATTCCATAATTTGTCTTCTATATTATTTTCTTTTTTTTTTTTTTGAGACAGAATCTCATTATGTTGCTCTCAGTAGGGTGCAATGGCATCACAGCTCACAGCAGCCTCAAACTCCGGGGCTTAAGTGATTCTCTTGCATTGACCTCCAACGTAGCTGGGACTACTGGTGCCCACCACAACGCCCTGCTGTCTTTTCTTTGTTGTTGTAGTTGTCATCATGTAGCAGGCCTATGCTGGGTTCAAATTCACCAGCCCTGGTGTATGTGGCTGGCACCCTAACCACTGAGCTACCCTCTTTTATGTTATTTCACAAATCAGGTTTTTAAAACTTATATCGGGTTTATTAGGTTTTCTTACCAATTAATTTAAATAGATATTGTGCCTTTTAAAGTCCTTTTTCATGATTTGCTTTTATTAACTTTATCCATTGCAACATAATATGTAAAATATGGGTTATGTCAAATATTTTGTTCTTAAGTTGACATTTATATTGTTTTAATTTATACTAAAGTATTTTAAATTTTTAAAAAAATTTATTGCATTATTGTAGGAAACTGAGCCAAAGCTGTCACCTAGCTGGAATCCCAAAATTATTTATGAGCCACACCCACAACTAACTAGAAATTTACCAGAGATTGCACCCTCTGACCCAGTGCAGATTGGAGTGTTAATTGGTAGGTTGGAGTTGAGTCTCACGTTGAAACAAAATGAAGTACTTCCTGGAGCTAAGGTCAGTGTTTGTTTTGTTTTTTACAGCAAAAACCAAAATAAAAGTTCAAGTATTTTTTAATCATGTATGGTGATTACTATAGATTTTCCTGTAACTAGAGTACCGGCTGTCTCAGAGTTAGATTTTTTTTCCCCCAAACTTCTGAAGAGGTAGAAATGTTTTGTTTTGTTACATGGATAGTTTTTATAGTACTTTGAGTCAGGGTTATAAGAGTACCCATCAGTTGAATAGTGTTCATTGTACCTGTTAGGTAAGTTTTTTTCTTTCCCCTCCCTTGTGTTGATTCCAATGACTTAACTTTTCTCGGTGAACTTGTGAACCCCTCTGTTAGTTGGAATTTATTAGAGAGTACATATGGTGTTTGTTTTTTTATTCTTGAGATTTTTCACTTAGGATAATGGTCTCCAGTTCCATCCAAATTGCCGCAGAAGTCATTAATTTATCCTTTTTTATGGCTGAGTAGTATTCCATGGTATACATATTTTGTTAATACCTTCAGAGTTAGCATTTTTACTCAGTTGGTGCCTCTGTACTTAAGTTGCAAAATCTATGTGAGGACTGCCTTTGCCCTGCGACAACTTAGATTTTATGAAGAGCAGTGTCTTAAACGTGCTCTCCCCTGGCCTAACTGTTCAGAAACAAAATACTCCTTCTTTTTATATTAGGGATGGTGTCATTTCAGAGAACGAGGAATTTTTTAAATAATCTCTTTCATCATCATAAACTTAAGAAGTTTAAAGAAAAATAAATTTGGAAAGGAAGAAGTTGACCTTTGAAGGTGTTTGTTGTTTGTTTTGATCAATGTGAACTCGAACTTTTGCACATGATATACAGATTTGTGTAAATGCCTTTTACAGTAAAACATTATGTATACATTTGAATAAATGTATAAACTATGTTACTTTTAGGGTTAGTATATTAGATGACAATGGTCTGGAAATACTGCATGATTACATTGTTTGGCAGCTAGTATTTAATATTTGGAGATATTACCATCCTTGCCTATACAATAATTTTTGTATAATAATTTGAGTACATTTTGTTCTTATCTAATGTAAATGATGCTAAATGGAAAAACAAAAGTTCTGGATATTAAGATTGAGAATAACATTAATACAGGATACACTAACATGTTGTAAATTAGAGGTGCTTAAAGTGGCACATCTTTAGTCTCTTTCTTTTCTTTTTTTTTGAGACTGAGTCTCAAGCTGTTGCCCTGGGTAGAGTGCCCTGGTGTCATAGCTCACCTCCATAGCAACCTCCAACTCTTGAGCTTCTTGCCTCAGTTTTTCTATTTTTAGTGGAGACAAGGGGTCATGCTTTTGCTCAGGCTGGTCTCGAACGTGTGAGCTGAAGCAATCCACCTGCCGTGGCCTCCCAGAATGCTAGGATTATAGGCATGAGCCACCGCACCCGGCCTTTAGTCTCTTTTTGAAGTTCATTAGACTTAATTATATCAACTGTAGGTTCAAAATGTTAAGAAAGATGTTATGGTATATTTCTACTTAGAATAGTACTTCCTTGAGTAGTGCATAAGTCTGGTGTTTCATGTATTCAATTTTAGCAAGTTTTTGGGATTGTATTCATATGAAAATAGGAGACTCCTTGTACTGAATTTAGAGACATTTGTTTCAGTTACCACATTATATTCAGTTGAAAGTTTTTTAGTTGTTATGTACTTGTATAGTTCTAAAAGAAATTAATATGTACTTTGGTTTTTGTATGCCAAACTCAGAATGTATAAATAATGAAATATATATTTCTATGAAAATTTTAATTTCTATAAATTAGAAATGACACTTGATTGTCTATTTTAATGAAGGTCAGAGATTGTGATTTCAATAAAAAATTAAAAAACAATTGTTTAGTTTGGCATATGCTCAGAAAAACATTTTCCCACTCCTCCCAGCCTTAATTACTTGTTGCTTCATGGCCTGGAACGTCAGCAGTCAGTAAGGAGCCCACAAAACAAGCAATCTGAGGGCAGAACAGGGATGCCACACTATGGATGGAGTGAGGGATTTCTATCCTGGTCAGTTAAAACCCGGCTCTGGATCTGTTACATGGTCATGTGCAAATCACTTAATCTTTGTGAGTGTTCCCATATTTGTAAACCAGGAACAGTCCTAAGAATTAGAAGAAATATATGGGGGGGTGCCAAAAAAATGTATACACATAAGAGATGTTATCTATGTATTTCTTTGCAAAGTTGAATTTAATTATGGTAGCAATGTGTAGTATAACATTAACTCAAAAGATGGTGTTAAAAGAATGCTAGCATCACTCTTCTACAGGCTAGACAGTCAAAATGACAGAAGCTTAGTTGTTGTTGGAGCAGCACAAGACCGTTTTGAAATCATATTTGAAATTTCAGAAGATTGTGAAGGTCTGATGACACTGGGGGCATGAGTACGCAACAGAACCTCTAACACACCTCGCAGTTGCACACATTCTTGATAAGTTTGAGATTTATGGTGCTGTGTGTGATGTGTACACGGGAAGATTCAGGAGGCTTCCCATAGCAGTAAGTCCTTCATCTGCTGTTGGAATAGTTCACTTGTTCGCCACAGAAGTCTACCAAACAATGTGCTTGGGAGACAGGAGTTAGCAACACAAGTGTACAATGCATTTTTTTTTTTTTTTGAGGCTAGTCAAGCGAAGCTGTGGGAGTGGAGAAGGAACAAAGAAATCTGTAATTGGTTATGATCAATTAGTTGTAAACACCACTGCAGTTGGACCAGTCACGATGCATTCTTAAAACAGCAAAATGGAAAGTTATTCATCCCCAGATTATTAGATGGACTGAGACATGAGAGAGCTTTCCTCCATGAGAATTTGCCAGAACAACAGAGAGGATGAAGAGGTGTGGTTGAATTTTCCCCACATTCTTCTAACTGAACACCCCTTGACTTCTACCTTTGGGGGACCTTAAAGGATGTGGTATACTGTAGAAAAATCTGTACACTGGTAGTACTTTGGGAAGAAACTGAAACAGCATGTGCAGCTATACAAGCGGACACTTGGTCACCATCATTGAAGCAGTAGTTCACCGTAATCAGAAGTGTCTGGACACTGATGTAACCTCTTTGAGTACCTCTTATAATTGCAGAAGTTGAATGTGACTTGTTTTCATCTTTTTTATTGGTATATATTGAGTATTATACTTTTAATACAGTTTTTTCCTATCTCAGAATGTATGTATTTTTTTGGGCACTCTCTGTATATAAAAGCACTTATCATGGAACCCCAAAACAAAAACAAAAGTGATGATAATGATTATTAATATCAGAGAATGCATTATATTCGTAGATCATGGAAATTTCCCAAAATCACTATGTAATTTATTTTAATTTTTGTTTTTAAATCAAAAGGAGCTTTTTTCCTGAGGAAGAAGCTGTTTTCCAAATATAAATGTGCTTTATTAATTACATTATTTTTCAATTGCAAATGGCACAGTGTTAATAGGAGTCAGTGATAGGTAGCATATTAGAAATAAGAGAAAGTGAATGAAAAGTAAAGCAAGGCTATTCAACTTTTCAGAACGTAGTATAGAGAGTAGTGAAATTCCTTTTGTTAGAGTCTATAGGAATCTGGAAGAGATTGGGATGGAGCTTTTATTTATTTCTAGGAGGAAAAATGGGCAGAGAGTTGGAAAAGAGAAGGGAGGTGTACGTAAGTACATCTTCCATCCACATCTCTGCTGTGGCTTCCGCTCCCATCCCCAGCAGAGTGCAGGCTTTGTAGAACCCAGTAATCTCTGGGAGAGGCATGCTGTTGGTAGAGCAGGTCCTCACATCCTTTACTGTGATCCAGGGTAGACTCATGGGTCTTTAGACTCAAAGCTCTTTATCGGCTCTTGGCTTACTTTTTTGAAAGTCAGTGACTACTGTACTATGCTGCTTTCATTTCCTTTCCTGGAGACTGTCTTAAACCTTCCTCAAATACCTTGAATATTTAGAATGCTTAAAAAGACAGAAAGTGTGACATTGGACTGCAAAGATGAAATTTCTCAAGTGGATTTTCCCCCTTAGGACAGCAGTTTGATGATCTTTACGTCTTTTCATTTAGATTGCGTGAATTAGTGGAAAGAATCGAAGACTAATGAATTAGTAATCATCTCAGTGCATTAAAATACTTTTATATTTATGGTGGTGAGGTTATAAAGAATATTCATCCTGAATAGTTTTTTTCTTTTTAAGTTGGATGTTGATGGACAGATAGACTCTATTCATCTATTCCTGTCACCAAGACAGGTACACTTGCTTTTGGATATGTTGGCAGCTATTGCTGGACCAGGCAAGTATAACTGTTCTTTAACATTTTTAATATTTAAAGTTTTAAATTAAAATATGTAGTGTGCTTATAGGAAAGACTGTTATTTTTGAATGTGAAACTAAAGATATAAATATGAATTCAGTTAAATTTGACTGGGTCTTTTGAATTGTGTTACCATGTCAGAAGTTTGTATTCAGATTATTTGTGATTATTTGTGTCACATTCTTTTCTTTCTTTCTTTCTTTCTTTTTTTTTGGAGAGAGAGTCTTATTTTGTTGCCCTTGGTAGAGTGCCATGACATCACAGTTCATAGCAACCTTAAACTCTTGGGCTTGAGCAATTCTCTTGCCTCAAACTCCCAAGTAGCTGGGACTACAGGTGCCACCACAACGCCCGGCTATTTTTAGAGGCAAGGTCTCACTCTGGCTCAGGTTCGTCTCGAACTTGTGAGGTCAGGCAATCTACCTGCCTCAACCTTCCACAGTGCTGGGATTACAGGTGTGAGCCACCGTGCCAGGCCCTGTATTACTTTCTTAACCTTTTCAAAATTGTTCAGATTTACTTCTGAGCTTAGGAATAGTGCTTCATACAACTGTGAAAATATAATTCTTGAACACATTTAAACATATTTTTAGTGACTGTATCTGTCAGAGATAAGATTTTGATTCCTGGGTGGTTGCTTAAAGCCATTGGTTTAATCTCTGACTCCAACAACAGTGGCTTGCTCTGGTGTTAAGTTGCTTTTGGTATTAGATAAATGGGTTTTGGGAAAAATGCTTAAGGAACTTCAAATTTAATTTACTCTTTTGCTTTTCTTTTGTAGAAAATTCTAGCAAAATAGGGTTAGTTAATAAAGATAGGAAAAATCGACCCATGCAGCAGGAAGATGAGTATCGAATTCAGATGGAATTAAACCGATATTATTTGAGAAAAGATTCTCTCTCTGTGGGTGTATCTTCAGAACAAAGCTTTTATGAGACAGATACGGCCCGTACACCTTCTAGTCGTGGTAAGCAGCTTACACAGTTGATATCAGGGTCATATGTTACTGTCATAGAAAAGTTAAACTTAATTTTGGCTGCTGTGAAAAGAAGTTTAGCATTGAAAGAGCAAAGGATTCATATGTAAGAAAGTTTTAGTTTATAAATTGATCAAGCCACAGCATCATAGTGGCATACTAGTAAACAGGTGCTATAATATATATTTTTTGATTGGATAGTGTTATTTTGTGAATGATTTATTCCAATAAAAGTTAGTTTAAAAATAGGAATTTTATAGAAAAATAAGTGTTTCAGAATTTGTAAGCACTACTACCTTAAATAATAAGAATCAATATAAGTATAGAATGTTGAAATGAATAAAAATTAGAGGATTCATAAGAAATTTTGGCCATAACAAACTACATTTGGATGAGGATAAAACAGTCTCCAGAAAGAAGGAACTAAACATAAATAGAATTCTAAATAATGTATTTGGTTCTTGATTTTTTTTTGCAGTTTTTGGCCGAGGCCGGGTTTGAACCTGCCACCTCCGGTATATGGGGCAGGCACCCTACTCCTTTGAGCCACAGGTGCCACCCTCTTCTTTGTTTTAAAAAAATAACTGTATCCATATGAAACTAGGGATTGCAATATATTTATACTACTTTAAAGTCTGTTTTTTTTTTTGAGGAAAAGGAAACAGCATTTTATTCATTTGCTGGAAAATGAGGAGGGCTGTGGACAGTGTCTCAAAGACTGTCGTCATGCCTTTAAGCAGAAATACAGGTGCCAGTATTCCTTGTCGTGAACAGGTTATTGTTGTTTAACTGATTGGTGGTTTCAAAGATGACACCTGTCTTGGTCTCGTTAGCCTTGCCCGACAATTCTTGCCCCTGAGGGCTAAGGCTGTAAGGCATCTCAGTCCCTGCCTTTAGGCTGCTCAGTCACTAGATTACTTGCTCCCACACGATCCCTGTTCTGTGACCCTGAGGGTGGAGCTTCCCAGGGCAGTTCTCCCACAATGGCAACAGCATTTTATTCATTTGCTGGAAAATGAGGAGGGCTGTGCCATTCCCTGTGGTTGCAGTTTAAGAAACTGCTAGGAAAATATTTATTGCTATTCAGAAGACAAGCAGCACTGTCAAGTGTGTGTCTAGTATAGTCTATAGCAGGACACTCTTTTGGAGTTTTATGAGCTGCACAAAGAAAAATCCATTGTTGATTTGCTATCATTTGAGTACAAGTATCTGGATGGCATTCACTCTGAAGTTTGATAGCAAGTCCATTTAGCTCAAGGCAGAACTGCTTCAAATGTTCATACTGCCATACACCTTCATCTTGGCCTTCAGGTGGTTCAAGAATTTTGTCAATATTGGAGCAATCTGCTCTGATGTTCTGTTGAATATACTGCTGAACAGCTAGTGTACTGTCCATTTCATCAAATGATTCATCAGGCTAATTATAGAAATCCTGTGCTTTGGTACCCGGCCTGTTCCTCCTCAGCACAGCCATCCCCTCTGCCATGACCATAGTGCCAGCATCTCTAAAGTCTGGTTTTTAACTCCCAAACTGCAATAAGACATCCAAAAATATACCATGTAATAATGTGTGTCATGTATTTGCAAAACAAAGCATATTTATTAGTCGGATAGCTTAATTCTTTGTTAATTTGAGTTTTTACTATACCATTAATAATCTTGCATTCAAAGAAATTACTCCATTGGAAGTAACATGAAATTTGGGGCATCACTGCATCTCATATACTCTGAAGGAAGATGATTACATTAACGTACACTATTTCACTTTAAGACTTTAATTGATGGGATTATAATACAAGTGACAAAGTTTAATTCTCTCTAGAAGAAGAAGTTTTCTTCTCCATGGCTGATATGGACATGTCCCATAGTCTCTCTTCTCTTCCACCCCTGGGGGATCCCCCAAACATGGACCTTGAGCTATCATTAACTAGTACATATACAAATACCCCAGCAGGATCTCCATTAAGTGCTACTGTGGTAAAGTATTATTTATATTTTTCTTCTAGCCTTGAAAAGTTGCTTCTAAAATTCTACACTTTATTTATATGCTTTAAAATAAAATCTTTTATAGCTTCAGCCAACGTGGGGAGATTTCCTCGATCATCATAAAGATCAGCCAGGAAGAGGGACAACATTTCCATCTAACCTAGTTCACCCAGCAACTTTACAGAAGACAGGTAAATAAAATAAGACATTGTTTTTTTTTTTTTTGCTTCGTTGGAATTTTTTTGTTTTTTTTTGAGACAGAGTTTTATGATGTCACCCTCGGTAGAGTGCCGTGGCATCCCAGCTCCAGTGTCACAGCTCATAGCAACCTCAAACTCTTGGGCTTAAGCAATTCTGTTGCCTCAGCCTCCCAAGTAGCTGGGACTACAGGCGCCCACTACAATGCCCAGCTATTTTTTTGTTGCAGTTGTTTAGTTGGTTGGGGCCGGATTTGAACCCATTACCCTCAGTATATGTGGCTGGCGCTGTAACCATTGTGCTATAGGAGCTGAGCCTTTGTTGGAATTTTTTGAAGTTTAAAAATTAAAAGCAATTTTGTTTCTTTTCATTATTTTTAGTTATTTAATAAATTAATTTGTTTTTATTTATTTTTTGAGGCAGGGTCTCATTCTGTCTCCCAGACACAGTCATAGCTCACTGTAGCCTCAAACTCCTGGGCTCAAGCAATTCTTCAGCCTTCAGAGTAGCTAGAATGACAGGTGCACACCATCAGGACTGGCCTCAATTTTAAAAAATGCCATTTTATTTTTTCCTTTCCTTTTTTTCATACTTTTCGTTTTTTGTTTGTTTGGTTTAGGCCATTTAACAGAGTTTAGTAGGAAAATGAACAATGTCCAACAGTTCACTGTGAACTGTTTTAGAATAGTTGCACATTCATTATATTCTTTGTGTATTTAAATATGTAAATATTTTTAGTGAAAAAATACACCATAAGTTTTATATTAGTTTTGTAGTTTAGGAGTCTCAGTCAAAGTGTCTGATTTCTCTTTCACTGTTTACGTATTCCTTGAAAGAGAACCTTAGGTATTCTTTCCTGCAAAATTTAATTGAAATAGGAAAGGAAAATTTGGTGAGCAACTTTTTTTTTTTGAGATAGCGTCTCACTTTGTCACCCTGAGTAGAGTGCTGTGATGTCACAACTCACAGCAACCTCAAACTCTTGAGCTCAAAGGATCTCTTGCCTAAGCCTCCCAAGTAGCTGGGACTACAAGTGCCTGCCACAGTGGCTGGCAGTTTTTTTAGAGTCAGGGTCTCGCTGTTGCTCATGCTGGTCTTGAACTCGTGAGCTCAGGAAGTCTATCCACCTCAGTCTCCCAGAGTGCTAGGATTACAGGTGTGAACCAGTGCCTGGCCTGACCAACTTGTTATTAATCTTGACTTTTCCAATATAGTGTCATTAATGACCAAAAGCTTTGTTCATGTGCTTATTGTTGTAACACATTCTTTGGTACTTCAGGTATCAAGGATCCTGGATATAAGATACAGTAAAATAATAGGTTATTTTATTTTACTTAAATTAGTTTATTAATATCATTCAAACTGTCTTTAGATAATCTGTTTCTTTTATTTATTTATTTATTTATTTATTTATTCATTTGTAGAAACAGAGTCTCACTTTAGCGCCCTTAGTAGAGTGCCGTGGTGTCACACAGCTCACAGCAACCTCTAACTCCTGGGCTTAGGCGATTCTCTTGCCTCAGCCTCCCGAGTAGCTGGGACTACAGGCGCCTTGCCATAATGCCCGGCTATCTTTTTGTTGCATTTTGGCAGGGGCAGCGCTCGAACCCGCCACCCTCAGTATATGGGGCTGGCACCCTACCCACTGAGCCACAGGCACCGCCTGAGATAATTTATTTCTTAAAGTTAAAAATGAGTAAATGTTTCATAATTTTGATAGAATAGATTGTTTTTAAGTATTAAATTTTAGTATATAATTTTAATACATGTGTTTCCAGCTCTCCCATCTAGGTCTGTTTCAGTGGATGAATCCAGGCCTGAACTTATTTTTAGACTAGCTGTGGGAAGCTTTTCGATATCTGTGCTTCACATTGATCCTTTATCTCCACCTGAAACGTCACTGAACCTTAATCCATTGACACCTATGGCGATAACTTTCTTTACTTGCATAGAAAAGATTGATCCAGCAAGATTTTCAACAGAAGATTTTAAATCTTTCCGAGCAGTATTTGCAGAAGCTTGCTCACATGATCACCTTAGGTAAACTCTCTGATATTTGTCAATGATCTTTGAAAAAGAACCAAATGTGGACTTTTGTATCCATCTAGCCTACCTATCAATATTTGTTTTTCTAATTCACATTTTATTTATAAATGAACGAAATAAGTGAAGTTTTCTTGCAATGCTGAAAAAGTGTTTAGTGTAGAATCTCTTCTTCACGTTATTAGCATAATCTGTAGTTTTCTGAATCATATCTTTTTAGCTCTCTTCCCTGCTCTTGTTAAAGTTTCTGAGACCACATTTTGCCATCATTCTTAGTAACACTATTACAATGATAAAAACAGTGTTTATCATCACTGACTTTAGTAGTGATGACAGGGGTGGTGAGAGTAGAATGAACTAGTGAGAAGCGACTTGAAAATGGTCCATTTGTCATTGGCCATGGCTGGAAAATAGTATCAAGGTGGATGCTCAGCTTGGATGCCACATTTTAAACTTCTGCTTTAAAATAAAATATCAAAACTGTCCTAATGGCCAGTGATCGTTTCATGGGTTGAGTCCTAATAGGTGAGGAGATATTATAATTGAATTTGTAAGTATAGTTGATATACATACACTCTTTATTTTAACATGAACATGATCTATAAATTGTTGGTTGATGCATTATTTTATATAGTGACTTAGCACATATTAATATTTTTAGAAAATACTTGGAGTTTTCATCTTTTTAATGTTTTTGAAGAACTAAAATTGTTATGCAAAGTAGTTTTGACATCTAGTAAAAGAACCTGACAAGTTAGGACAATGGTATTTGTTTTGTTTTGTTTTGTTTTTTGAGACAGAACCTCAAGCTGTCACCCTGAATAGAGTGCTATGGCATCACAGCTCATAGCAACCTCCAATTCCTGGGCTTAAGCGAGTCTCTTTCCTCCGCCTCCCAAGCAGCTGGTACCACAGGCGCCTGACATAATGCCCTGCCATTTTTTGGTTGCAGCCGTCATTGTTGTTTGGCGGGCCTGGGCTGGATTTGAACCCACCAGCTCAGGTGTACATGGCTGGTGCCTTAGCTCGTTGAGCCACAGGTGCCGAGCCGGGACAATGGTATTTGTAATCAAACTGTAAAATCTATTTTTCTTCCCATTTTGGCCATAATTTCAAATATATGCCAGTAGAAAATATTGCAAAAGCCATAGGAACTAGAGGTGGACTTAATTTGTGTCTGGCTCATGTGGTTTTTAAAATGCTGCATGATAATTTTGGATAATCCTAAGAAACTATTTCATATATTTTACAGATTTGTTAGGTTTTGTCTATTTTAGTGTAAATTTTAAAATGTGGAAGAAGAATGGCAGTATTGGGAAAGAAATATATATCCTGGAAAATTTCCCATGAACCTAACTGATTTCTTTATCTTATGTCAGGGAATGGGAAATTTGAAGCAGTCTTTCTGGTTGATATCCTTAGGAATATTAGTTATTGCTAATAATTTGAACTTGTCAGAATAGATAGATAATTTTTATATGTTAATATCTGTTTACTATTATTCTGTTTATAAGTACATTGTTTAATCTGGAAGTATAGACACTCTAAAATGCTGTGTTTTTTATAATAGATTTATAGGCACTGGCATCAAAGTATCCTATGAACAAAGGCAAAGACCAGCTTCCCGATACTTTAGTACAGATATGTCCATTGGGCAAATGGAGTTTTTGGAGTGCCTATTTCCAACTGATTTTCATTCTGTTCCTCCTCATTATACAGAGGTAAATGTTGAATACTTTCAGAATTATTTTTAACATATCTTTTTAATAACTGTATTAATAACAATAATTTCCTTAAAAATACATAGGAAGTTATAAAGGAGTATTGTCTTCTTTTTTTTGCTTTTTTTTTTTTTTTTTGGCTGGAGCTGGGTTTGAACCCACCACCTCTGGTATATGGGGCCAGTGCCCTGCTCCTTTGAGCCACAGGCACCGCCCAAACAGAAATGTTATTCCCACCCCTCACCCCCACCCCCCCATCCTCCACCCCCTCAACCCCACCTCCACCCCACCCACGCAGTTTTTTTTTTTTTTGGCTGGGGCTGGGTTTGAACCAATCACCTCCGGGATATGGGGCCGGCGCCCTTCTCCTTGAGCCACAATTCTGCCCGAGTATTGTCTTTTTTTAAAAAAATTGTGTTTGGTTTCTTTTGAAACAGATTTTAAAGTATGGCAATTGAATCTGTTAGAACTTTAAATTTAAGGTTGATTCATTTAGAGTGGCAGACAGTTTGTGAGATAAATGACTTCATTTCACTCATTTTCATAATATGAAAGTCTTTGTTTGAGAAGTATTCTATTATTGAACAAATATTGAATGCTTGCTATTTGCTAAGCACTGTTCAAGACAAGTGAAATGTTTTGTGTTCATTTACTGTTATTCTGATTTTCTTTCCTAATATTAAAGTAACCTAGAAAAACTTGTAAAAACTGACAAAATAACATTTATTACTGTAACCTTGCCCTTATATATTATTTTTAAAGCACTTTCTTGGGAGTTAATTTATTTGAATCCTTCTGCATTTTGCAGATGAGATACTAAATATCACAGAAGTTAACTAATTAGTCTAAAATTCGCATTGCTAGTAAATAACAAAAATGAAACTTGAAGCCAGCTTTTTTGACTTCCAAAAGCTCTTTCCTCTATTATATTGGCACCTCTGTTAATTCATGTGATTAGAGATTATCTTACATTTAGTTTATCTTCATCTTTATTTTTAAGCTCTTAACGTTCCTTTCCAAAGAGGGAACTGATTCTCATCCCCCTGTGTGTCTTCAGCTTCATTATAAGCATTCTGAGAATAGAGGACCCCAGGTAAGAGCTCTTTTTATGTAATTACCACCTGTAAATTTTCTTTTCTTTTTTTTTGTTTTAACCATATCCAATTTATCTGAACCACTTGTAAATTTTCACTTGACATATATTGTCCCAATTGTAAGGTTTTAACCTAATTTCATAGTATTTTTAGTGATCATATTAATGCCTTTTTTTTTTTTAAAGGGCACTCAAGCAAGACTCAGTTCAGTTCCTCAGAAGGCAGAATTACAAATTAAATTAAGTCCAGTGTGTTGTGAACTGGATATAAGTATTGTGGACAGGTTAAATTCTTTGCTTCAACCACAGAAACTTACCACAGTAGAGATGATGGCATCCCACATGTATACTTCATATAATAAGCATATTAGTCTGGTAAGTATTCAAAAAGTTGCAAATACTAATAATCATAATATAGTTAGGTAAGAGGTTTGTATGGATAATTTCTGGGCTTAAGTATTCTTAATAAACTGTATATATTATTAAAACAGCATTTTTTGTAATAATGAAAAAATGGAGACATCTTTTTTATGTCTTGATAGTAGACTAGCTAAATAACTTTTGATAATATATTGAATAAAATTTATGTAGTTGTTTTAAATGATAGTTATGAAGATGATCTATCAACATGAAGAAGGCTTAACTATTAAGTGGAAAAGTAGAATATATTATTCCACATAAAATTTTATCACAACTGCATAAATTAAATTGATGCATACATAAAAATGGGTAGAAATATGTCATAGGAAAGCTTTGATTGTGTTATGGTGGAGTTAGGTTTCCTTTACTTTTCTGTGTTTATCTGAATTTTATACATTGTATATCTTCACAAAATCTTATCTATTTACACATTTAGTAAACTACTGGAACCATGTAAAAAATGTAGCCCAAACAAAATAGGATGTACTTTTTTTTTTTTTTTTGTAGAGATAGAGTCTTACTTTATCGCCCTCGGTAGAGTGCCGTGGCATCACACAGTTCACAGCAACCTCCAACTCCTGGACTTAGATGATTCTCTTGCCTCAGTTTCCCGAGTAGCTGGGACTAGAGGTGCCTGCCACAATGCCCGGCTATTTTTCTGTTTTGCAGTTCGGCCAAGGCCCCGCCACCTTGTGTATGTGGGGCCGGTGCCCTACTCGATGAGCCACAGGTGCCGCCCAAATAGGATGTACTTTTGAAAATAATCTATTGAACCCCACATTATATTACTTTTACTTAGACCTGTTGCCCTGAGATCTTGTAAAGCAAATTAAGTAAGTCACATTTGAAAGAAGTCTGTTAGGAAATTTAGGGGTGGAATTTGGGGGCTGTAGTAGCAGGACCAGACAGAGACAACTTTGGTTAAAAAAAAAGGAAAAAGATTATTTTTTCTACGTATTTGTTTTTCCCTTAATGGTGAATGCTCACATTAAAATTAGCATTCTTTTTCTTAAATTCTCATCAATTATTTTATTTATTTATTTATTGCAGATTTTGGCCGGGGCAGGGTTTGAACCTGCCACCTCTGGTATATGGGAGCGGTGCTCTACTCCTTTGAGCCACAAGCACTGCCCAATTGCTAGTTATTTTAAATTGTTATGGGCTAGTCTGTATATTTGCTGTTAGCTATAGATGTATTGAGATGATGGTTTAATCTCTTGGTTTATTTTTATGTAAGACTGAGGCTTATATTAGAAAGTCAAATAGGGGAAACATAGAAGAGCTTTGGTAAAAATCCAAGTCTAGCATAAGAGGGGAGCTTTCTAATCTCAGAGACTAGAAACTTACTTAAGAAATTCAGGAGTCTATCTGTAGTGTACTAGAGCTTTATTAGTTTCAATATAGGCAGTCCCTGGGTTATGAATGAGATGGGTTCTATAGATTTGTTAAGTTGAATTTGTATGTAAATTGGAATAGGTACATTTACCTATTACCTCTTTTCATAAATGTGAGTTGCACATCAGTTCGATATTTGTAACTTGGGAATTGCCTGTACATTTTAGAGAAAAATTAGAAATAGGTTTCTGTTTGAATGGCATGTTCTTTGACCCTTTTATTATAACATGGCTTTGGATAAATGGTGAATACATTTTAGTTTCTTAGAGCCATTTAATGAGACCATACCTTTGGATTGGATAGGAGATTAGGGTGAGTCATTTAGTGAATATTTGTCTAGAACCTATGATGTGCCACGCTCTGGGCTTAGTCCTGGAACTACAAAGATGAGTCAGGGACAGGCCTTTGTATTTGGCATAATTCATCTGATTTCACATTGTTTTTAAAGTAGCACATTGGTAGGTAAATCCTTCAGATTAAATGTTGGACACTATAGTGATTTATGTATGTATGTATGTATGTATTTTGTATTTTTTATGTATGTATTTATACATACATAGGTTTAATTTTTTAAAATATTTAAATATTTCTCACTCTCAGAGGAGTGATGTGGCGTTATAGCTCACAGCAACCTCAAACTCTTGGGCTCAAGCGATTCTCTTACCTCAACCTCCAAGTAGCTGGGACTACAGGTGCCCACCACAACATCTAGCTGTTGTTAGAGATGGGGGTCTCACTCTGGCTCAGGCTAGTATCAAACTCCTGAGCTCAGGCAATCCACCCGTGTTGGCCTCCCAGAGTGCTAATAGGCATGAGCCACCATGTCTGGCCAACAGTATAGTGATTTTTAAGCATGTAGAATTTGTTGATAGACTGATTTGCACACTATCCTTTTTTAGTTTATAGTAAGATATATGTGTATCTGTTGCACCTTTGTCTTCACTTTGATTCAGTTGTTATTTTTATTTATTTTTGTTTTTTTATATCAAGTTTTAACTTTTGCCAGTAGTTGTTACATTATAAAATTTTATTACACTAAACTAGTATGGTAGTAGTTAATTCAAATTGTATTTTTTTTATTTTTTTTGTGGTCTTTGGCTGGGGCTGGGTTTGAACCTACCACCTCCAGCATATGGGGCCGACGCCCTACTCCTTTGAGCCACAGGTGCCGCCCTCGAATTGTATTTTAATGTGTTACACCAAGTGGAGAAAGAGTGATTATATGTATTGTAATGTTGGACACTAATGTTATTTGTTCTTATTTACTGCATTTAATATTTTGTCATATTTTTGATGTTTTATATTTTAGCACAAGGCTTTCACTGAAGTATTTTTAGATGATTCCCATAATCCTGCAAATTGTCGGATATCAGTACAAGTTGCCACACCAGCGTTAAACCTTTCTGTTCGCTTCCCGATACCCGATCTTCGATCAGATCAAGAAAGAGGACCGTGGTTTAAGAAGTCACTTCAGAAGGAGATCCTTCATTTGGCGTTCACTGATCTAGAATTTAAGACTGAATTTATAGGAGGATCAACTCCAGAGCAAATTAAATTGGAACTTACATTTAGAGAACTAGTTGGTAAGATTGAATGTACCTGTGAAAGAGCCATACAGCTGCTACTGAAACTTAAATCACAGAAGTATCTGACAGCCCCACAATATAATAAAATTAAAGAACATTATGTTTGGAAACGAGCAACAATTTTTTTCCCCATGTTGTATACAGATATGACATAAGTCACTTAAAAAATGACTGAAGCTGGTGATTTTGTAACTTTGTTAAAATACTTTCTATAAGGGAATGTAGTGCTTTAGCCTATATTTTTATTACCACCTGTTAATTTGTTGTAGACCTGATAATAGAATGTTTTGAGTGCTACTGTACGTTAGGTACTGTGCCAACCACTTCGCACACATTGTTTTGTTTACTTTAATCATAGTCACTTAGGATGATAATATACTTATTTTTTCCAATTATAATTTAATGGATGAGGCAATCTGTGGACTTAGAAGGAAGTATCTTCCAAGATCATGTAGTAAGGGGTCAGAATCAAGATTCAAACCCAAGTTGAACATGAGAGTTTGAGCTTTTAACCGTTATATTAATTAACCTCATGACTTTTCTTTGTAAAACCTGTTTTGAGTTCTGCATGACTTTGCTTTTGCTTTTTTTTCCTCTAAGTTTTACATTGTAAAACCTGTTTTAGGTTTTTCTGCATTACTTTTTGTTAATGATGGGACTATATATGGAAAAATATACACACACACACATATATGTATAAAACCTTAGAGTGAACCAAGTCTGTGAAGAACTCTGGAAGATCTGTTATCTTGTGGTTCTTAAATTACCTGCCTCTGCCACCCTTCCTCTGTTACAAGCTTCCACTGCCCCACTCCCACTCCTGCCTTCATCCCCACTTTGGGAATAGGCTATAGGATTTTCCTTTCCATTCTTAGTTTTACATATCTTAGGAGATATTTAAAATTGACTTTTGGCAATTATGACTTCTTGAAAGTGCCTTTAGAGCTGATTATCACTTATCTCCAATGGCAAGAAACTCATTATTCTGGAGAAAAGCCATTCTTCAATTGTAAAATGGAATGAAAAAACATGTATAGCGTTATTTTGAATAGAAGTAATTCTTACACTGCTTGGTACAAAATACATATTTAAGGAATGTAGTTATTTATGTTTCTAGTGGTAGATTAATTGCATAAACTTTTCTTTTATGAAATAATAATAGCTCTCAGCATTATTACTGATAACTGCTGTATTTACCATGCTATATTTATGCATCTTATACATTAAACATCAGAACCTAGGGATTTGAATTTGAACACAAAACAGCATCTTTAATTTTTCTGCTCATTCTGTCTGTGGGCATTCATGTGTACGCAGAAACAGAAACAAACGAATAAATACTGTAGAACGTAATGCCGCGTTAAGTTCCTGACTCAGAGGAAATAGAGGATCTTTTAGCACTTGAGAAGAAATGCTTTTCAGTAAATCAGTTTTATTTCATTAGGGTCATTCCAGGAAGATAAAGGGGAACCATCTATTAAGTTTTTCCATGTGTCTAGTGGAGTAGATGGAGACACAACATCATCAGATGACTTTGACTGGCCACGGTGAGTAAACAAATACATACATAGGTTTAATGAGATTTTCTTTTTAAAAATAGTATCGTTCTTTTAACCAACATTTTTGATATTAAATTTAAAATATTTAGCTTTGATGAAATAACCCAGAAAAAGATGGACAAGTCAAATAAAAAAGAATATCGAGCACTACTTTATGAAAGGTATATGTTAGATAGTATGATAGAGAGAAGGAAATATAAAATGTCCTTTTTTTTTTGAGACAGTCTTACTTTGTCTCCCTTGGTAGAATGCTGTGGTGTCATAGCTCACAGCAACCTCATACTCCTGGGCTCAAGTGATCCTCTTGCCTCAGCCTCTCAAGTAGCTGGGACTACAAGGGCCCACCATGATGCCCAGCTATTTTTAGGGATGGGGTCTCGTTCTTGTTCAGGCTGATCTGGAACTTCTGAGCTCAACTGATCTGCCTGCCTTGGCCTCCCAGAGTGCTAGGATTACAGGTGTGAGCCACTGTGCTTGGCCTCTAAAATGTGCTTTTTGATCGCAAGTCACCTAATCTAATCAGAGAGACAACAGAATTATATATCATTTTAAAAATACTGTAAGGCTGCAGTAGAAGAGACATAAGGCATCATTCAGTTAATTGTCAAATGAGTTTTGTAGTCACTTATTGCTTTAGGACAGTGTTTTGCAAATCTGGGGAGCTTTTATGAAATACTGATTCTTGAGCTTTACCCTATGATTCCTTTTCTTTTTCTTCTTCTTTTTTTTTTTTTTAGACAGAGTTTCACTACGTCATCCTCAGTAGAGTGCCGTGGCGTCACAGCTCACAGCAACCTGAACTCTTGGGCTTAAGCAATTCTCCTGCCTCAGCCTCCCAAGCAGCTGGGACTATAGGCGCCCACCACAATGCCTGGCTATTTTTTGTTGCAGTTGTCATTGTTGTTTTGCTGTCAGGGGCCAACTTCGAACCTGCCACCCTTGGTGTATGTGGCTGGCGCCATAACCACTGTGCTACAGGCGCCAAGCCTCTTTTTATTTATTTATTTATTTTCTTTTTTTACTCTAAGAGTCTAAGATATGACCTGAGCATTAAGTATTTGTTAAAAATGCCACTAGGTGATTTTGATATGTGGCTGGATTTCAGAACTCACTCACAGAAATCCCAGTATTTCTTAGGCAGGAGGAATCATTCATCAGTTCTATTAGTCTGATCATGTGCTTGGATCATATGTAGAAAACTTAGTTTAGGGTGGTGCCCATAGCTCAGTGGGTAGGGTGCCGGCCAAATACACCAAGACTGGTGGGTTCAAACCTGGCCCTGGCCTGCTAAAACAACAATGACAATCACAACAAAACAAATAGCCAGGCATTGTGGTGGACACCTGTAGTCCCAGCTACTTGGGAGGCTGAGGCAAGAAAATTGCTTAAGCCCAAGAGTTTGAGGTTGCTGTGAGCTGTGACACCATGGTACTCTACCAAGGGTGACATAGTGAAACTCTGTCTCAAACAAAACAAAACAAAACTTAGCTTACTTGATATAATGATTTATTATTATATTGAAAACAGAATATTTGTGGACTTTCAAAGAATTAAAGTGATCCTTTTTTGTGCCATTTTTCTGTCTGCCATTTTTTTTTGGAGACAGAGTCTCACTATGTTACCCGTGGTAGAGTGCTGTGGCATCACAGCTCACAGCAACCTCAAACTATTGGGCTTAAGTGATTCTCTTGCCTCAGCCTCCCAAGTAGCTGGGACTACTGGTGCCCACCACAATGCCTGGCTATTTTTTTGTTGCAGTTGTCAATGTTGTTTAGTTGGCCTGGGCCAGGTTCAAACCCGACAGCCTTGGTGCATGTGGCTGGTGCCATAACCACTGTGCTACAACCCCCAAGCCCTGTCTACTATTTTTTTTTTGGTTTTTGGCTGGGGCTGGGTTTGAACCCACCAACTCCGGCATATGGGGCCAGCGCCCTACTCCTTTGAGTCACAGGCGCTGCCCACTGTCTACTATTTTTAGCATCTCCTCTCCACTATGTATTGGATCTCTCAGATTCTTAGGACAGTCATTGTCAGTACATACATGCCTGATAATGAGCATGTGTTTAGGGTATAATTTTCATCATAAGCATTAGATCTCCTTCAATTAAGTAATTTGGAAGCACAATTTATATTACAATTTCTGTAAATTAGGAAGCAATTTGTTGTAGATTATTAGAACCACCTACTTAGGGGGAAAGTAATTATAGATACAACACAGCTAGTTTGTTTGAGGGTTCCATGCCTCATTGTAATAGTGGGGTTGAAATGGTGATAAAAGGGAGAATAAAAAGCCTGTGCTAATGACATTCTGCAGAAGATTAGGAAGGGAAAGAGATTTCTCTGAAGCAAAAGCTTATTAGCAGGGCGGGGCCTGTGGCTCAGTGAGTAGGGTGCCAGCCCCATATACCAAGGGTGGTGGGTTCAAACCCTGCCTTGGCCGAACTGCAACAAAAAAATAGCTGGGTTTTGTGGCGGGCGCCTGTAGTCCCAGCTACTCGGGAGGCTAAGGCAAGAGAATTGCCTAAACCCAGGAGTTGGAGGTTGCTGTGAGCTGTGACACCATGGCACTGTACCGAGGGCAACAAAGTGAGACTCTGCAAAAAAAGCTCATTAGCTTTTATAGTCAAAGGCCGTGAGTTTGTGGCTACAAAAACAATAACACAGCCCTTTATTACTGAAATTCTTGGGGGAAAAATTTGTTATTGCAGTTCTAAAACTGTTCTCTAAATCACATTCTTCTTTTTCCATTTGAACAATTTATGTAACACGAGTTTTTCTTTTGCAGGTAAGTAGTCCATTATAGCAGAACAGACTGTGAGAGGGTTTGGTTTAATGATAATGACTAGAATTCTTAGGTAAAGTTTGCTGGCTGTTAATGAAATTTCAAAATAATTTTTTTTGCCCTCAATGTCAGATTTTCAGTAGTCAGATATGAAATGTTAATATCTTTCTTTTGTTTACGTGTTTTACTTCCATACTTTTACAACACTGTTCATAAACGAGTTACATTAGATATAATTAAACTTTGTAGAGAATTTTAATCCTGTCATTAAAGATTTAGTCAGTGGTCTTTGTATTAATTTGCACAAAAGTTGAAGTTTTATTGTTTAAACTTGTATATTAATCTTTTTTTTTAAATTGTTGTTGCTATCAGAATTGTACTAAAAATAAACCCACCAGCCATGCATTCCATTTTGGAAAGAATAGCAGCTGAGGAAGAAGAGGAGAATGATGGTCACTACCAGGAAGAAGAGGAAGGAGGGGCTCATTCTCTGAAAGATGTTTGTGATCTAAGAAGACCAGCCCCATCTCCTTTTTCTTCTCGTAGAGTAATGTTTGAAAACGAACAGGTAGGATAAAAGTATGAATAAGCAACAAAGGAATAATACTATTGTCCTCTGTCATATAGGAATGCTTTTAACTTTTTATCTTTTAAAAAATGCTTTGTATATAGTTTCTGCTAGGTTTTTAGCTTCAAGATTGAATGGTATCTATTTTTTTCTTGATGTCTGTTTTCTCCCCAGTTGAATGTTACATGCTTACTTATTCACGTACGAACTCCTACTGATAGGTGAAGAAGATGCTACTACTATTTTAAACATAAAATATTTGATCCCCTTTTTTGCACTAAACTTTATTTTAGATGGTGATGCCAGGAGACCCTGTAGAAATGACAGAGTTTCAGGATAAAGCAATCAGTAATTCTCACTATGTGCTGGAACTTACGCTACCAAATATTTATATAACACTACCTAATAAGAACTTTTATGAGAAGCTTTATAATAGGTAAGTTTAAACACATTTAGTTAAATCTTTGGAATCACTTTCTGCCTAGCCGCCTCCCTGTTTCCCCCTTGTTTTCCTTGCTATAATGCTGTCTACTATGTCAGTGTACTTTGTATGGCATTCATGATGACTGTAGAACTACTACCATTAAAATGTACTATTGTCAGAGCAGTTTCCTAACTAGAGTGTCTGGTGTTCAGTTACTGGTGTGTGAGATACTTATTTCCTCATTCCTTAGGTTAGCTTGTTGCTTCCCGTCAGCTTCCTTCAGGGGACGGAACAAGTGCTATCTTTTCTACATGTGCAGTGACATGAAGAGTTAGGAAATACTTGTGCCAAGGGCTAGCAGATACTGGAGTAGAATCAGAATCCTAGAGTCATTGTATAAGCAATAGCTTTCCTCAGAATTCATAAAGGTATTTTGTTGGAATTCTAAACTCTGACTTACAAAAATTCAAAAACTTGAATTTATTATATTTAAGTACCCTTCAACAGATAGACCAAACATTGTATTGAAGTAAGTGGGATCCTAGGTCATAGACTCTGATGACCTTGAACAATTGACATAGAATTTGTGAGGTTCAGTTTCCTTACCTGTAAAATAGAGATGATGCTGGTTTTCACCTCAGAGGGTTATTTGGAACATTAAATGACGGAACACTTAGAGAATCTGAAAAAAGTATTTGGCATATACTAAGCACTTAGTTGTCATCTTTTTTTTTTTTTTTTTTTTTTTTGTGATACAGAGTCTCACTTTGTTGCTCTTGGTCAAGTGCTGTGGCATCACAGCTCACAGCAACCTCAAACTCTTGGGCTTAAGCCTTTCTCTTGTCTCAGCCTCCCAAATAGCTGGGACTGCAGGTACCTGCCACAACACCTGGCTATTTTTTGGTTGGCATTGTTGTTTGGCAGGCCCAGGCTGGATGTGAACCCACCACCTCCAGTGTATTTAGCTGGTGCCCTAGCCGCTGAACTACAGGTGCTGCCGACCTGTAAGCTATCTCTTGCCTCAGCCTCCCAAGTACCTGGGACTACAGACACCTGCTGCAATGCCTGGCTATTTTTTTTTTTTTTTGTAGTTTTCATTGTTGTTTAGCAGGCCCTGGCTGGGTTTGAAACTGCCAGCCCCCATGTATGTGGCCGGCACCCTAACCACTTAGCTACAGGTGTCAAAAGATGACTACTGAGTCATCTTTTATTATAATTTCCACCCACTGATTTCTTCGGTAGCATACCTGAAAGATGGTCATTTGGGCTTCCTAGAAAAAGAAGTCCTAGTATTTGTCATCACTAGCTTCCCGTAAGGAAACAAGTTATTCTAATTTCCGTTAATCTTCAAAGACTCGAAACTGTGTATCTCCTGTAGGTTTGCTTGATATTAGATATCCTTGGCCTTTTATTCCTTAACTGATTGCCATTGACTATTAGTTTTTTTTTTTGTAGAGACAGAGTCTTACTTTATCGCCCTTGGTAGAGTGCTGTGGCCTCATACAGCTCACAGCAACCTCCAGCTCTTGGGCTTAGGTGATTCTCTTGTCTCAGCTTCCCGAGTAGCTGGGACTACAGGCGCCCTCCACAACGCCTGGCTATTTTTTTGTTTGCAGTTTGGCCGGGTTTGGGTTTGAACCCAC
>CAUYRH010097828.1:0-14012 GCA_963574655.1 Perodicticus potto
TTTTTTTTGTTTTGAGACAGAGCCTCAAGCTGCCACCTTGGATAGAGTGCCGTGGCATCACAGCTCACAGCAACCTCCAATTCCTGGGCTCAAGCGAGTCTCTTGCCTCAGCCTCCCAAGTAGCTGGGACTACAGGCGCCCGCCACAATGCCCGGCCATTTTTTTGGTTGCAGCCATCATCATTGTTGTTTGGCAGGCCCGGGCTGGATTCGAACCTGCCAGCTCAGGTGTACGTGGCTGGCGCCTTAGCCCGTTGAGCCACAGGCGCCGAGCCATTTATTTATTTATTTTTTTTTTTTTTGAGACAGAGCCTCAAGCTGTCACCCTGGATAGAGTGCCGTGGCATCACAGCTCACAGCAACCTCCAATTCCTGGGCCCAAGCTAGTCTCTTGCCTCCGTCTCCCAAGTAGCTGGGACCACAGGCACCCGCCACAACGCCCGGCCATTTTTTGGTTGCAGCCGTCATTGTTGTTTGGCGGGTCCGGGCTGGATTCAAACCCGCCAGCTCAGGTGTACATGGCTGGCACCTTAGCCCACTGAGCCACAGGCGCCAAGCCAAAACTGATTTTAATACATTCTAACATGTATCAACATAAAGTTATCCCTGACACAGCTTACATTCTCTTCTCTGGCTGAGTCCAAACCATGAATGCACTTGGACCATGTGTCTGGAACCAAGGACAGGAAGGGGATCTAGGCATCTGACCTGGCACATATGATTAGTCATGAAAACATGGGCATCTGTCTGGTCGGCACACCCAGGGCCCCAGTGTCAGTCCTATGACCTTTCCTGCCTCCTCCTACTATACTGACCACAGTGAACTCTGTGGTGTTGCTGATTTTTCATTATCACTAGCACTACTGTCCTCGCACACACCATTCTGTGTGTGAATGCCAAACAATTCTCATATGAAGCCGCTGTGCCACCCTGTAGGGAGAATGAACCCTGCACAGCATAGGCAAAAAGGGAGACACAAAGGCCAGAGAACCTGGGTCTGCATGGTCTGCCCCCCGACCTTCACTGGTTCATCACAAAACCGTTCCCTGATAACACAGGACACCAGAGAAAGGTGAGGAGGAACAGTCATCCCTCTGAGTGGCTGTGTGTGACTTGCACCTACCTCCCACTCCTGAAAGAGACGGATCAGGTACTCGTAGTTCCGGGCCCGCAAGGCTAGGTGGTCCACAAGCAGCAGCATGCAGAGGGGGTCCTCATCTGGCTCGAGGCTTCCAGAGGCACCGCAGTGAGCAGAGAGCAAAGGGGAGCAGAAGAGACGCCGTCACGGTCCGGAGTGGGCAGCACAGATGTCCGTGGATCTGCGGCCACTGCAGCAAGGACTCACCTCAGAATGAGCTTGCAGTACTCCAGCGCCGTGCGTGGGCAGCCTCGCTTCTCCAGGAAGCTCATCTGCTTGTAGAGGGCCAGGTAGAAGCTCCTGGATCCAAGAGAGTCCCATGTGGTGAGCATGATGCTGACAGTCACACTGACTGGGCACTGTGCCCAGTACCATGCCTACCCTATCCTCTAACTCTGGGTTTTGTTGGGATTTCCAGCATAGCCTGATACAGGGAAATGTTTATGAACACTCCCTGTGTCTAAAGAGAAGGTGTGTGCTCCACTTACAGAGTTATACGCATATCTGAACAGGGAATCGCCAAGTTACAAACCTCCAACTTATATACAACTCGGACTTACGAATGGAGGTAACAAGTAATAGGTAAATTACCTGTTCCAACTTATAAACAAATTTAAATTAAGAACAAACCTACAGAACCTATCTTAATTGTAACCTAGGGACTCCCTCTACATTGAAAGTCAAGTTTAGGCTCGGCGCCTGTGGCTCAACGGGCTAAGGCACCAGCCACTTACACCTAAGCTGGCAGGTTCGAATCCAGCCTGGGCCCGCCAAACAACATTGACGGCTGCAACTAAAAAATGGCCAGGCGTTGTGGTGGGCACCCGTAGTCCCAGCTACTTGGAGGCAGAGGCAAGAGACTCGCTTGGGCCCAGGAGTTGGGAGGTTGCTGTGAGCTGTGATGTCACAGCACTCTATCCAGGGTGACAGCTTGAGGCTCTGTCTCAAAAAAAAAGAAAGTCAAGTTTATTTGAAATCTTTTTTTTTTTGAGACAGTCTCAAGCTGTCACCATAGGTAGAGTACTGTGGCATCACAGCTCACAGCAACCTCAAACTCTTGGGCTTAAACAACTCTTAGGCTTAAGCAATTCTCTTGCCTCAGCCTCCCAGTACTGGGACTACAGGCTTCTGCCACAACGCCTGGCTATTTTTTTTGTTGCAGTTGTCGGGGCCAGGTTCGAATCCACCAACCTAGGTGTATGTGGCCGGCGCCTTGTTGACTGAGCCATGGGAGCCGCATATTTGAAAGCAGGGGAGTGCAGCTACTCGTATACCCTTGACCGAAGAACAGTCCTCTATTGGGGAAGGTCATCCTCTTCAACTGAGTGCGCAGCTTCGGGGACAGACACACATGGAGTGGTGAGGGAGGAAGGAGACACCCGCCTAGCCAGCCAGATCACCTGAATCAACCCTGGCGATCAATGGGGTGACAGATGTCGCAGCCAGATCACCCTCACATCCAGGAGCTGCCTATTTGAAATCTTTTTTTTTTTTTATTGAGACAGAGCCTCAAGCTGTCACCCTGGATAGAGTGCTGTCGCATCACAGCTCACAGCAACCTCCAATTCCTGGGCTCAAGCGAGTCTCTTGCCTCTGCCTCCCACGTAGCTGGGACCATAGGTGCCCGCCACAACATCCAGCCATTTTTTGTTTGCAGCTGTCATTGTTGTTTGGTGGGCCCAGGCTGGATTCGAACCTGCCAGCTCAGGTGTACATGGCTGGCGCCTTAGCCCATTGAGCCACAGGCGCCAAGCCTTAAAATCTTTTTTGAGACACAGTCTCACTCTGTCACCCTGAGTAGAGTGCTGTACTATCATAGCTCACAGCAACCTCAAACTCTTCAGCTCAAGCTATTGTCCTGCCTCGGCTTCCCAGTGTGCTAGGATTACAGGCATGAGCCACCACACCAACCCTTATTTGAAATCTTTACCGTTTTTTTTTAAAACACAGTTTCACTCTATTGCCCAGGGTATAGTACCATGGTGTCAGCCCAGCTCACGGCAACCTTAAACTCCTGGGCTCAAGCGATCCTCCTGACTCAGCCTCTTAAGGAGCTGGGACTATAGGTGCCCACCACCACACCCAGATAATTATTTTATTTTATTATTTTTGTTGTTGCAGTTTGGCTGGGGCTGAGTTCAAACCCGCCACTCTTGGCATATGGGGCCAGCGCCCTGCCCTACTCACTGAATCCCAGGTGCTGCCCAGGATAATTATTTTATTTTTAGTAGAGACGGGGGTCTCACTCTTGCTCAGGCTGGTCTTGAACTCCTTGAGCTCGGGGGGATCCTCCTACCTTGGCCGCCATGACACTTACTCTGTATCTTTTTTTTTTTCTTTAGAGATAGAGTCTCATTTTGTCGCCCTCGGTAGAGTGCTATGGTATCACAGCTCACAGCCACCTCCAGTTCTTGGGCTTAGGCGATTCTCTTGCCTCAGCCTCCCACGTAGCTGGGACCACAGGCGCCCGCCACAATGTCCAGCCATTTTTTGTTCCAGTTTGGCCAAGGCCGGGTTTGAACCCACCACCCTCGGTATATGGGGCCGGCACCCTACTCACTGAACCACAGGCACTGCCCTTAGTCTTTATCTTGTTTTTTGTTTACTATCTATTTAAGGAAAGAGAGTTAAAATCTCCTATTAAAACTATGATTGCAACAGCTGTTAGCAGTTTTCCTGTGTGATGATCAAGTCCCATGATGTTAGTCAAGCTGATGTACTGGTATCTTTATCAACAAACAGCCCACTGTCCCTTTCAGGCCTGTAAATATCAGTATCTTATAACCTATTTCAAAGAACTAAGAGTTTAATTGGAAGAGCTAAAATTAACACGAAGGATACCAGAGGAGAAAATTCAGACCCAGCACAAGTATAGTCTGTGCAGAAGGGGTCAGTGAGCCTTGGCCTTGAGGGCACTGAGTGGTACACCCTATACTGCAGACCAGAAAGGGCAGCAGGGGAAACAGGGGCTAAGGACGAGATGGTGAGGAAGATACCCGGAGCAGAGGGCAGGTCCACACTGCAGAGCAGGCTGAGGCCAGAGCCCAGGGGAGGCAGGAGAGAGAATGGGGAGGGCTGATGCCACAGTGCTGGCTGCAGGGACAGAAGCATCTAGAAGAGCTGCACCTGTGATCACTCCATCCAGGGGACAAGTTTCAGGTACATGCTGAAATGCTCACTGACATAACAGTCAGGACATACCTGCAAAGCACTTCGAAATATTCTAAACTCACCAGGGACAGACTTTCATCCGAATACACACAGAAAATGCAGTTACATACCCCACCAGGGTGGTGGGCCTTGTCAGGCTCATCTCAACACTGACCAATTCAATCATGGGCCAACCCTGTCCTTCCATCCTTGAGCCCAAGCCCGGCTTTAACCTTTGTATAGAGCAGGGGCTCGCAAGGAGACCTCAGGGCCTGGTCTACTTAAGGATGTCACATTTCACCCACTGCACTGAGGCATCATTGGTCTCAATCACAGAGGGAGGGAGGTGAGCCCAAGTGGCACAAGCTCCCCCAGTGTCACTCCCAGTGGGGCCCTGCTCACCTGTTCTCAGGTCGGCGATAATCCAGCCGGCACGTTCCACTGGTGAGACTGAACAAGGGGTGGAATGCACACTCCATGCTGTACAGGGCTCTCTCTGCAGACACAGAGACACAAAGGCATTGGGATGGGGTGGTGGATCATAGCCGCGTGTAGCAACTGCCAACTTTCTCTGATGACTAGCAGTAAGGAAAGGGTCTGAAAGGCAGTCACAGACCCAGTAGCCTAGACACTGAGATGGCACAAATGTGACACCCCAGTTACCCTAATGCCCCTTCGAGTTTATTTCAACCACAGAACCTGTGAGCCTGAGTCAGAAACAACTTGATCACCGTGAGGAGCAGCTGGCGCCGTGTCCTGGAGCATAGGGACATGCTCATGCATGTCATGCAGACAACACGTCCACATAAAACCCACACGCGCGTTTGTGACAGCCAGAGAGCAGAAACAGCCCAGTCCATGGTGAGGACTATCACATGGGCAGAACCTGCCCCAAGGACACTCAACCAACTGGTGATGACACATGAAATGTGGTCTGTCTACACAGTGTCACTCAACTGCAGAAAGGAGTGCTGGTCTGACACATGCTGCTCAGAAACACAGTGTGTGAAGGGGGCCATGAGAGGCCCACACCATATGACTATTGTCTACAGGCACATATGCAGAGACAGACTGGCGATGGCTCCAGGGGCTGGGGAGATAGCTAATGGGTGGGGGTTGCTTTCACAGGAATAAAAATAATCCGACATTGACTGTGGTGATGGTGGTACAACTCCGGCATAAACTAAAAACCAAAGGATTGCATACTTTATTTTTATTTTATTTTATTTATTTTTTTCTTAATTTTTTTTTTTTTTTTTGTAGAGACAGAGTCTCACTTTATCCCCCTCGGTAGAGTGCTGTGGCGTCACACACAACTCACAGCAACCTCCAACTCCCGGGCTTAGGCAATTCTCTTGCCTCAGCCTCCCGAGGAGCTGGGACTACAGGCACCCACCACAACACCTGGCTATTTTTTTGTTTTTCTTTGCAGTTCGGCTGGGGCCGGGTTTGAACTCGCCACCCTCGGTACATAGGGCCAGCACCCTACTCGCTGAGCCACAGGCGTGGCCCTATTTTGTTTTTTTTTTTTGAGGCAAAGTCTTACTATGTCGCTCTCAGTGAGCATCATAGCTCACAGCAACTTCAAACTCTTGGGCTTAAGAGATTCTCTTGCCTCAGCCTCCCAAGTAGCTGGGACTACAGGTGCCCCGCCATAACGCCCGGCTATTTTTTCATCACAGTTGTTTAGCTGGCCCAGGCCAGGTTCGAACCTGGCACCCTTGGTGTATGTGGCTGGCACCGTAACCACTATACTACAGGTGCTGAGCCAGGATTGTATACTGTAAATGGGTGACTTTTACGGTATATGAATTATACCTCAATAAAGCTGTTATTTTAAAAGTATCCTAGAAAATTCACCTGTATCCTCTATTGTTTTACAAAACAGCATCTATGCCTGTCAGTTTGAACTGCCCCTAAGGATGGGCTATGTCTCACCTATGAGGTCTCGGGCCATCTCCTGGTCCTCCTGAAAGCGGCAGGCGTCGCTGAGCTGCAGCAGTGAATCCACGTGATAGGGGCTCGTCTGCAGTAGGACCTACCAGAAAGGCAGACAGCCCTGGAGGAAGCTGCAGGCAGAGGCTTCTCTGGGAAAGACACCCAGAAAGGCCTCAGGCCCCCAGGCAAACCTTTCATTCTGGCATTACCAGAGTGATAGTTATAATACCCCACCTCAAAATATGCTAGTTACTGGTGCTGAGCTGAACCCCAATTTCACTTAACATGGGCATCCAGACTAGGCCTGCCCAGGTGGTACCCTCTGAGCTCTCCCCACGAGGAACAGAAATAAGCAGCCTCTTTCCCCAAGTCAGCATTCTCAAAATTGCCTGCCCTAGCCCTGAGCGCAGGGCACTCTGGGATCAAAGCAGCCAGAGGAAAAGATGAGTTCCTTCTGGTCCTGTAGTGACAACAGATCCCAGAGTAGCCTGAGGACAGGCTGGTTGGGTCTCAGGAAGCTTGGGCAGCCTGGTCACCATGCCTAAGAGAGTTCTCCTCTTGGTGTAGGCCTCAGTGCACGGAATGGCAGGGGCTCCCCTTGCTGTGCCCTGACGCTCTGGGCACAGTGCACTGAGGAGGGTGGGAGGTGGTGTTCCAGGCTCTCCTGGAGTCTGGATGGACCTCACATTACTGGAAGACTATAAACAGGCCTCCTTCTGTGAACTGTCTGCCCACCCTGCACACACAGGCTCCATTCCGTCTGCCTGGACCCTCAAGCACCTCCCCACATCACTGGGGACATGAACCCAGTGCGGTGCTGGCAACACTGCCTGTCCCTGCTGATCTGCAGGGACCACGGACCACGCACCACGATGTTATTTGGCTCCATGGACTCCACAGCTGCCAGGAACTTGTGCTGAGCTTGCTGGTATTCTTCACTGTGCTCAAAGGTGAAGAAGGAAAGGCCCTTCTTGGATTCTAGCAGCCGCATGGACAGACCTGGAGGATGAGAGTGCTCAGGGTACAGCACACAGCACCTCTGCAGGGCACAGCCGCTCCAAGCAGGCGCCTGCCCTGTGGTGTCCATGGTAAGGACTGTCACACAGGCACAACCTGCCCCAAGGACACTCATGCCAGTTACCCAGACCCTGGCTGTGCCGCCCCAGATGCAGCTGAAGCACTTTCCCCAGATGACTGAGGCCTGCCTCCCCTGCAGAGCAGAGTCCTGTCTGCCTTGCTTTCCTATCAAGACTAGTTTCAACACAGAACTCAGATCCAGCTTGACCTCAGGGTAGTATGTGAGACTTGCCAGGACACCAAGCCTTGCCAGCTTGGGGGACACACCAGGGATGGGGCACACGGAGCCCCCGCCCCAGTCTAGTCAGGATGACACCCAAAGGAACAGGGGTGGGAGCCTGTGAGGTGGTTTGCAGCACCAGGCCCACAGGTAGACACCCTTCTTTCTGCTTCCCAGGTCTGAGTTTTGGTGTATGGTGCCAAGTTTCTATTCACAAACCTGAAAAACTCAGTCTCCCAAGACTTCCATGAAAAAGGTCAGGGGTTCTTGGTCCCCTCAGCCACATTTTCTCAGCCCTACCCAAGGCCCACGTCCTATAAGACTGTGCAGGTGTTTCTGCTGTCAGGTGAGGGATCTGGGGGACAAAAACACAAGGCACATGCCTGGGCCCCACTGGGTCCTTGGGGGTCTCCAGCATCTCTGGGGACGGGAACAGGAGTAGAAAGGGCTGTGGCAGCACAGTCATCACCAATATACCCACACATCTCCCTTCCCGTGTGGGTGTCCTTTCCCCATCTGCTGAGGACTCCACTGGCCCCAACAGTCCAAGCCTGCAGAGGGAAAGCCAGCAGAGGCTCCCAGTTGACCCTCCACACTGGGTAGCTGAGCACCCTGATGAGGCCTTACTTCATGAGAGCCATGGCTTTCAGCACTACTGCTATTTTTCTTTCTTTCTCTAAATTACGTGTATTTATCAATTTGCAATAATATATAAAATATCGACTTTTAAATGCCCACGAGTACTTCCTATGGCATAACACCCATAGGAAAAAGGTCAGTGGCAGAAAGGCAGGAAACACGGCACTGAGCCAGGTGGAGGAGACATGTAGACAGTGCTGGGCACCCTGTGCCAAAGCTATGGGCCTGTCCTCCAGCAGAAGCACACGATTAGCACAGGCTTCCCACAAGTGAAGGAGAGGTTGGGCCCAAGCCAGCAGCATGTGCCAGGCTGGCCTCTGCACAAACCCCCTGCAGCCTCTGTGGATCCTCACCTGGTTTGCTGTACCGGGGCCAGGTGCTCTTAGGGGTCGTGAGCCATGTGCACTTGGGGTACACGCGCTGTCTCTGCCGAGGCCTGGGGAGAACGAGACACAGGCACAGCTTTACCTTCTGTGGCACATGGGGACCTGGGCTCAGCCGTCTAATCTCCGTAGGAACTGTGGATGCAGGCTCGGCGCCTGTGGCTCAACAGGCTAAGGCGCCAGCCACGTACACCTGAGCTGGCAGGTTCAAATCCAGCCTGGACCCGCCAAACAACAATGATGATTGCAACCAAAAAATGGCCGGGCGTTGTGGCGGGTGCCTGCAGTTCCAGCTACTTGGGAGGCGGAGGCAGGAGACTGGCTCGAGTCCCGGAATTGGAGGTTGCTGTGAGCTGTGATGCCACAGCACTATATAAAGGGTGATAGCTTGAGGCTCTGTCTCAAAAAAAAAAAAAAAAAAAAGAACTGAGGATGCAAAACTGAGCAGGGAAAACAAATGGGGCAGGGTGGGCAACTCCAGCAGTGTAGTCAGGACAGGTGTCAGCGGTGGAGAGACAGGAGTACTTGTTTACCAAGTAAAGAATTAGAAAAAGAAAATTCAACTAGTCCAGCAAAAAGGCAGAAAAAGTTAAGAAAGGAAACAAAAATGAAAACCTAAAATAAAGGACAGGAATAAGACACAGTCTGCTGTTACTCTACAAACGCAGAAGCTAGCCTCCCGGAGGTGATCTGTCTGTACACAAAGGAGTGTCTGACTATGGCTGTGTGGAGAGTGCAGGCAGACCTTGTCAGGAAGGCATTCACCTCTCCTGAGAGCCTATCAGCCCAGCCAGAAGGGAAAGGCAGCAACAGCGGGAAGAACTGGAGGAGGACATGAGTGCACAGGGCACCGGCACCTACTGACACACACTGCTTCAGGCAAGAGGGGCATTCTAGGGCTGCCCACCTCCCACTCCCAGTTGCTCAGAGCTCTGCTATTCCAGGGCCTCTGTGGTAGGTGCCAGGCCCAGTCCTAAGCCCTGGTCAGTCAAGAGGTATCTCAGCATCTAGGGAGGCACCTGGAGAAGGAACAGGGCTTCCGTTACAACAGGGATGGGCATGTAGGTGCTTGTATATTATTCTCTATAATTTTTTGATGATAATCTGAAGTATTTCACTAAAAACAAACAAAAAAAAGAAGGGATAAGAAGCTGAACTGTTAGGAGCAGGATTAAAAATGGTGTTCCCAAAAAGAAAGTAAAAAACTGCAGGAAAATAACCCCCAACTGTACAAGGAAAATATGGTCAAAATCTGAAGGACGCTGAAATATGCCATGATCTGGAGTTAAGTAGGAATGCGGCAGCCACCACAGGTGCTAGAAGGTAAGGCAGGGCAAGCCCTACCAAGCAGGGAACAGTGCCAAAGCATGGGATGAGGGATAGCCCGACCTATCTGTCCTGGTTGGAAGTCCAGGACCCAAGAAAGAGCAGTGTCCTTGTTGTATTTATTATTTTTAACCAGAGTCTTACTTTGTTGCCCTCTGTAGAGTGCTATGGCGCCATAGCTCACAGCAACCTCAAACTCTTGGGCTCAAGCAATTCTCTTGCCACAGCCTCCCAAGTAGCTGGGACTACAGGTGCTTGCCACAACGCCTGGCTGTTTTTAGAGATGAGGTCTCACTCTAGCTCAGGTTGGTCTCAAACCAGCTCAGGCAATTCATCCGCGCTCCCAGAGTGCTAAGATTACAGGCGTGAGCCACCGCTCCTGCCCCCTCCTTGTTATTTATTTGGAGATTTTGAGATAACTACCTGGAGAGGAGAAACAGAAATATGCCAAGTCTTTGTCTCAGAGGAACAGATGAGGGTGAGACAGGGAGTAAGGTGGCAACTGTGGCTTCTCAATGGAAGACTTCTGGTAGGACTTAAATTTTTAAGAAAATCAATATAATAATACTATAAAAATAAATGCAATTATTACCAACGATTTACTAATAATACAATGAAATGGCAAAGACAGACAAGAGAGATGCCAGCAAATGAAGCCAGGCTGGGAGGAGGTTGAGTGCAGGCAGTGAGGATGTATAAAGCACAAATGTTTTTCACTAATATTTTTTTAAAAAGACATAAAAGTCAGGAACCCTTATGGCCTGAATAATTTAACGCAAAAAATGTAAAGTAAAATGTGAAGCAAAAACCGTTAGAGACACAAGACTGTGAATAATACCACACGAAAAAATCCTCAACCTTATTCATAATCAAAGAAATAAAGTCAGACTGGGAGTGGGGGCTCATTCCTATAATCTGAGAGGCTGAGGTGGGTGGATTGCTTGAGCTCATAAGTTCGAGACCAGCCAGACTAAAAAAAGAAAAAAAACTAGCTAGGCGTCGTGGTGGGCACCTGTAGTCCTAGCTACTCAGTATGCTAAGGCAAGAGGACCACTTGAGCCCATGAGTTTGAGGTTGCTCTGAGCTAGGATGATGCCACGGCACTCTACCAAGGGTGACAGAGTAGACACTGTCTCAAAAAAAAAAAAAAAGTGGGCGGCACCTGTGGCTCATCAAGTAGGGCGCCGACCCCATATACCGAAGGTGGTGGGTTCAAACCAGGCCTTGGCCGAACTGCAAAAACAGAAAAATAGCCGGGCATTGTGGCAGGCACCTGTAGTCCCAGCTACTCGGGAGGCTGAGACAAGAGAATCGCCTAAGCCCAGGAGTTGGAGGTTGCTGTGAGCTGTGTGACACCATGGCACTCTACCGAGGGCGATAAAGTGAGACTCTTGTCGCTACAAAAAAAAAAAAAAGTCAAAACATGAAGTCTAGGACCGCACCTGTGGCTCAGTGAGTAGGGCGCCAGCACCATATACGAGGGTGGTGGGTTCTAACCCAGCCCCAGCCAAACTGTAACAAAAAACAGCAGGGTGTTGTGGCGGGCGCCTGTAGTCCCAGCTACTCAGGAGGCTGAGGCAAGAGAATCGCCTAAGCCCAAGAGCTGGAGGTTTCTGTGAGCTGTGATGCCACTGCACTCTACTGAGGGCGACAAAATGAGACTCTGTCTCTAAGAAAAAAAAAAAAAGAAGTCTATGTTTGTCTACAAATCGTAACAGAGTTTTGTTGTTTTGAGATAGAGTCTCACTTTGTCACCCTGGGTAAAGTGCCATAGTGTCATCATAGCTCACAGCAACCTCAGACTCCTGGGTTCAAGCGATCCTTTTGCCTCAGCTTCCTGAATAGCTGGGACTACAGGCACCTACCTCCATGCCCAGGTAGTTTTTCTGTTTTTAGTAGAGACAGAGTCTTGCTCTTGCTCAGGCTGGTCTAAAACTCCTAAGCTCAAGGGAACCACCCACCTCAGCCTCCCAGAGTGCTGGGATTACAGGTGTGAGTGACTGCCCCCAGCCTCCCTTAAGGGTTTTTAATGGGCTACAAGGACACTACCCTCCCTCAAGAGACTAAAAAGGAATGGAAGTTCTGTGAGGATCTTACCTTTGCTCCCCCAGGACTGCTCGAGCACCAAAATACCTTTTCAGTTCTGTGTCTGGATTCAAGTGTCTAGAGAATTGAAAATTTTAGAAAGAAAAGTGAAATTATGTTCTATGATGACTCTGGAAATTTTAGAAAGCCATATGAGAACCCAGGGGGGAGAAGCGTAACTGTGGCCTGGGAGGCAATGCCAGGCCCACTTTCCTGGAAACAACCACCCCATCTGTGGCAAGGACTAGCCAAGACTGCCCTACAGGGCACCAGAGGGAGGCAGTTGGTCGGTGCCTGGTGAGTTGTGCACTCCAGCCACTGTGTGAGAAGCGCACCAGGCACATCTCCACCTATGGACTGAGGGGCTGTGCACACACTCTGAGGCTGTATCAGTGTATCCCAAATCACTGTAGGTGGCTCTTCTGGGGAAAAAAAAACTGACAACAATCTCTGAATAGACCAAGAGGTGGATTATCATCAAAGGACGACATGGTACTTTTACATAGTTTAAGAAAGAACTTTCTAAGATACAAAAGTAAAGCTAAAAGTCCTCTGAAACAGGGATCAATTTTCCTTCCCTTCTTTCTCCTTGTTCCTATTTCCTAAGTATTTAACAAAACTCATTTTATTTATTTATTTTTTTAAAATTCATGTTACTGGGTGGTGCCTGTGGCTCAAAGGAGTAGGGCGCTGGCCCCATATGCCAGAGATGGCAGGTTCAAACCCAGCAGCCCCAGCCAAAAACCACACACACAAAAAAAAAACTCATGTTACTGGCCAGGCGTGGTGGCTCATGCCTGTAATCTTAGCATTCTGGGAAGCCAAGGCGGGTGGATTGCTTGAGCTCATAGGTTCGAGACCAGCCTGAGCAAGAGTGAGACCCATTTCTACTAAAAATAGAAAAACTGAGATAAGAAGATTGCTTTAGCCCAAGAGTCAGAGGTTGTTGTGAACTATGATGCCACAGCACTCTACCCAGGGTGACAGTTGGAAACTCTGTCTCAAAAAACAAATCAAAAAACTCATGTTACTTTAAATTTTCTAGTAAATTCTCTTGTTCATTTTATTTTATTTTATTTTATTTTTTTGAGACAGAGCCTCAAGCTGTCACCCTGGATAGAGTGCTGGGGCATCACAGCTCACAGCGACCTCCAATTCCTGGGCTCAGGAATCTGAGCAAGCAAGTCTCTTGCCTCCACCTCCCAAGTAGCTGGGACTACAGGCCCCTGCCACAACGCCCAGCCATTTTTTTGGTTGCAGCCGTCATTGTTTGGCGGGCCCGGGCTGGATTCGAACCCACCAGCTTAGGTGTACGTGGCTGGCGCCTTAGCCCGTTGAGCCACAGGCACCAAACCTCTCTTGTTTATTTTAAAGTAATTCTTTCCTTCCACAGGTCCCTGTGCTAATAGAAAAACTGAGGTAAGAAGATCGCTTCAGCCCTAGAGTTAGAGGTTGTTGTGAGCTATGATACCGCGGCACTCTACCCAAGGCGACAGCTGGAGACTGTCTCGAAAAACAAAACAAAACAAAAAACTCATGTTACTTTAAATTTTCAAATAAATTTTCTTGTTCATTTCAAAGTAATTCTTTCCTTCTACGGGTCCCTGTGCTAACAGTTGCAGGGGGCTCACCTGTGTTGCACATACAGAACGTGTTTCTTGGTGCTCAGTGGGGCAGGGCCTGGGTGGCTGAGCCCACTGCTGTCCTCAATCCTCTCTAAGATGCGATCAATATCTTCCAGTCCATTTTCCTGAAAGCCCCCAGAAGACCTATTAATCACACACACTAACTTTATAACAAAATGATTTAAGAGAGAACTATTAAATAGTATTTACTTCCTAAAAGAATTTAAATACTATGTATCACATATATATTTAGCAAAAAAAAAAAAAAAAAAAAGAAAGAAAGAAAGAAAGATTTTTTTTTTTTTTTTGAGACAGAGCCTCAAGCTGTCACCCTGGATAGAGTGCTGTGGCATCACAGCTCACAGCAACCTCCAATTCCTGGGCTCAAGTGAGTCTCTTGCCTCCGCCTCCCAAGTAGCTGGGACTACAGGC
>CAUYRH010097829.1:0-17589 GCA_963574655.1 Perodicticus potto
GTGTTCTTGGCTGTGCAGAAGCTTTTTAGAGATATCTTTACAATTAAATGCCAGACACAGATAGTCTGGGATGGACTGGCCTAGATCACTGAGGGTCAAACACTTCAAGAGATGAAAATAAAAGAAGATCCACGGGAGGCTGAAACAGCACAGGGACCCTCCTTTGTGTGGGTGTCAACAAGATCCTTAAATGGGCATGGAAGTCACCAGTGCAATGCACACATGATCACTTATGAATATTCTGTAAACTATTCTATAAACTGCTGATCTTATTTATGTTTAAGTTAGCTTAGTTATATGTATGGAAGGATCCTTTTCAAATGATAAGTTGGTTGTTTTTATAAGGTATTGAGTTAATGAAATCCTACAGTATTATATTATTAGAATGCCACCTAAACCAAACAGGTACAGATCACATTGTCTTGCTCTTCCGGTAACCTGATTGAGTGAAGCAACTGAGGAGTCTCTATGCAGGCTCTGGGAAGGAGTGATCAGAAAACTGGAGTGAATTATTATGTGAATCATATTAAAACTAAGGTCAGGAATTAGAGGACATCAAACAAGATCGAACAGAAGTAACAGTGACATTTTACGAACATGTGAGAACCATGAAATTTTCATAGGGTATTAAATATGGAATAATGGCTTTTAAAGAAAGATAAATATCAAGAGATTGATGAAAGCGAGAGGATGTGAAGGAATTAGGGTACACATGGCTGGGTATTTAGTGTCTTCGATGTTGCTAATTTAAAAGCTTATGTACAGGGTGGTGCCTGTGGCTCAAAGGAGTAGGGTTTGGGCTCCATTTGCCAGAGGTGGCAGGTTCAAACCCAGCCCCAGCCAAAAACTGCAAAAAAAAAAAAAAAAAAAAAAAAAAAGTTCATGCACAGAAAAATGCATAAAAGTCAATTGATTGCAAGGAAAATATATTAGCAAGACAAAATTACTGAAATTAAATATAAATAATGTAGTTCGTTTAACTATGACACCTAAGAAATATTTTAAAACCTTGTGAAATGGAGGTACATGAAACTGCTTCCAGCATTTGGAGTATAAGACATAGGATCCATTAGCCTCCATTTTTCTCCCTTTTATTCAGCACTCAGATCGCCACCATCTTTCTTTTACCTCCTCTGATCCAATAAAACCATTTTAGCAGACTCACTGTGGCCTCCTCTGTGCCAAATTCAAATGGAATCATTCAATTCTTCCCATTCATTGACCTCTCAGATGCAGCTGACCATTTTCAGCTTCTTAAAAATTTCCCCCCTGACTGATTTGAGGTCATTTTGGTGACTTTCTTCAAACCTGCAGCCTTCCCTCCTCAAACAAGCCTCTTCCTTATGTACACATCCTAGTCCAGTTATCAGTTCTCTTCTGCGACTGACAACTCCCTGGGCTCTCTGAGGACTTAGCCACCCTCAAGGTTTTGTCCATCAGTCACACAGCAGTGACACCACCAACTTTGCCTGGTGCCCCTACCTTCTGTATTCTATTCTGGTATGTTCTTTGGCGACTAATCAGATTCTCTATGTGGCAGAGAGTAAATGTGCTCAGCAAATGTTTGTTGAAAGAACGAATGAGCAAAGTATTTAACTTGTCCTAAGGTCTGTTTGAAGCATGAGGCAGGGCAATTAAAGACAATTATTCTCATTGTCTTTCCAAAATGAATATGTTTTTCTCTACCCCAGATTCTTCTCTTTCTCATTCAGATCCCATCACAAAGGGCACTGCAGTACACACAGTTGCTGTAGTGAGTGAACTTGTGTCCCTCTTCAATTATTCCTTCTCTTTGAGCTACAACACCAAAATGGCCCATCAAGTTCTGTCAAATCCACTATCTAAGGTTTCATTTTTAAATGATTCTTCTCTCCTTTATCTCCCTCCCATGGTTACAGCTCAGACCCCCTTTCTTTCTCACCAGTACTAGGTCTGACAGGTTGGTTGGAATCACAGCCTTCTGGGTAATTTTCCTGTCTTTTGTTACTCCCTGTACTCATTCATTCTCCATATTTCTTGCAAAGTAATTTTTCAGAAATGCAGTTGGGGTCATGTCGCTACCCAGATTTAAATACTTAATAACCGGTGGCCCAGGTATTTAATATGTGGCCTAGGAAAGTGCTTCTTCTAAAGTATGGCAGAGAAGAAAAAGGGAAGCACAACCTATCTTTTCTCTGCTGCACATTGGAAGCAGCAGCATTGTCTTGAGCCACTCAAGGTCCCAAAGGTGCAAGTGCTGACGTGGGTGCAGAGAGAAGGGAACAGTCAGACACTCTTGGTGGGATTGCAAACTACTATAGCTCTTTTGGAAAGAAGTCTTGAGAATCCTTGAGGAACTAAAAGTTGACTTCCCACTTGACCCCATAATCTCATTAGTAGGTATCTACCCAGAAGAAAAAAAATCATTTTACCATAAGGACATTTGCAGTAGAAAGTTTATAGCAGCTCAATTCACAATCACAAAGATGTGGAAACAACCGAAGTACACATCAACCCACGAATAGATTTATAAACTGTGGTATATACACAGCGTGGAATACTCCTCAGCCATAAAAAAGATGGAGACTTTGCATCTTCTATATTTACTTGGATGAATTTGAGTGCAATTTCCTGAGTAAAGTATCACAAGAATGGAAAAGCAAGCATCACATATACTCAGTACTAATCTGAAACCAGTAGATCAACAACTATAGGCCCACATGAGAGAAAAACACAATTAAATTCAAGGACAGGGGTGGGGAAAAGGGGTTGAGTAAGTTCCCACTGATCACATACAGTGTAGGGTACTGGCATACTTTCTAGTTGGAGGACTCCACTACAGCTCAGACTTTGAACTTTAATAAATAATATAAGCTAATCTTGTGTAAACAATGTAACCTAATCTTGTATACTCTCATAATCCCCCCCAAAAGTTAGACACCCCCACATGGTTCCCAATCACTGTGTAGGTTAAAATCCAAGCCATTCAGTGATGGAAAAGCAAAAACAAACAACAGCAAAAATGGTATCATATATTCCCCTTCCTCTAAGATATAACTCAAGCATTTCCTCCTTTAGGAGAACTTTGCTGTGGAACTCTTATCTTGGCAGTCTCATGATCTCCTGCACATGCTCCTTTCATAGCCCTTACCAGACAGACACTATTGTGACCATCTGTTTGCCTGCCCGTTTTTCCCATTAAGCAGAGATCTTAACATTTTTTTCAGATGTGACACATTTCACAGATGACATTCAATAGTGCAACACATTTCCACCAGTATTCCCAACGAGGTGGCTGTAACGCCACCATTTTTTTTCTTTCAGTCAAGAAAACAAATAGGAGTAAAAGTGACAGATAATCATTACCTTGGATCTGTCCAGCACACATATATATTTGCATTTGAAAATTCATTTAGAGCTCTCATTCTTACGCCTGACTGCCTAGGTTTAAACTCTGGTTTTATCATTGATTATCTGAAACCCCAAATGAACTATTATATCCTGTCAGCCCAATATCTTCCTCTGTAAAATAAGGGTTATAAGGGTATAAAGGATTCTTGAGAGAATAAGAGATAAGTTAAAATAACTAATTAATGTAACTCACATAGCACAATGGTGGGAACACACCGTGTTCCTGGGAAATTTTAGCTATTATTACTACCATTTGACATGGATTGATGAGTTTCTCTTCTAGTGGACCATCTAACTCAACTCTTATTTCCCACTTACAGAATCTGAGTTCACATGAGTGAAGAGACAGAGATCTCTAGTTATACCTGAGATTATACCTAATCTCTAGTTATACCTAATCTCTAGTTATACCTGAGATTTCTCTGAACTTCAGTTGGTCATGAAATTGGAAAAAATAATGCCCATAGCAATGGGCAAAATGGAAAAACAGCACTAGTAGAGAGTATCAAATGCATATGGTTCATGCAGTAACCACTCAAATGTTCCTTCCCTTCCCCCTAGCCAAACCTGCAAGCCAGGGGTAAAAAGGAGGGCAAAGCTCTTCAAATCCTTAGAGGCGGAACGGTGTACAGAGATGAAGATGAGATCAGCTTTTTCAGTTATACAAAGAGAAAACCACTTTACCAGGAGAGGGTCCATCAA
Organism: Perodicticus potto; assembly: GCA_963574655.1. Lineage (NCBI taxonomy): Eukaryota > Metazoa > Chordata > Mammalia > Primates > Lorisidae > Perodicticus > Perodicticus potto. The sequence goes on from CAUYRH010097829.1 coordinate 4,093, forward strand.
CTTGAACACTGAAGAGAAAGAAACAAGCCTGATGATTGGAAAGGAAATTCTTTAAGCGTGAATTGCTCTGAGCACAATATAAACCTTGTCAGTTATGGGATTCCAGCTGTTGTTTTATTGCCTTTAATTTCCCATTAGTGGTTCAATGTCTGGGAAAGGTATCCGGCCTCAAGGAGAGGAACTAAGGTTGAAATTGTTGTTCCTGTCTCTGCCAACATTTAGAGTAGTGTTTAAACAAAGCCATTCGAACAATTATCTTATACCTAATTCTTACAAGGAGGGCTTGTGATGAAAATAAGCACCCTTTCTCCCGCTCCTCTCTTTCTTTTCAATTGTTCTGCTACCAAAAAGTGAGAGGTTGAAATAATGGAAAAGAATCAGTATAATGTAATATCATGGGGGTAGCAATTTCTTGCCTGGGGGAGGGGCACAGAGTGGGCTTCATCATCTCATCTCACCTCTCCTGCTCTGAGTGTGCAACGCCAGAAAGGAGGGTGATCAAAACTGGGCATCCCCCGACTCTAACCCTTACCAAATAGATTGCGGGTATCTCGCTGGTGGAATTCAGTTGCGTTTACTGACACATTAGAGTAAGATATTTATTTCTTGGTCATTATCAAGTCTACTAGTATCTGGACTTCATCCTATCTCAGACTGAAGGATGATGAAAACTAGAATTTAAACTAGGATAGGTAGATAGATTGATACATCAACAGATGGATATTTTGGACTCACAGTGAAATACTTTGAATTTTCATCATCGGACTAATTAACATAGTATTCATTTGAGGCACATATAATCATTATTTTTCATTATTTCTGAGTAGAGGATTTGAAGATTCAGACAAATGGAGAGTATATAACCTTTAAGTAGAAAGGATGGAACTTTAATGCACATTTTATTAAATAGAAGTTCTGTGTTCTTCTAGCTCTACATTTCCAAAAAGAAGAAGGTAGAATTTCTTTTCTTTCTTATTTGTTTTTTTTTTCTTTGTTGTTGTTGTTACTGAACCTAAGAATTTATACTCCTGAGAAAAACTAGACAGTAGAGGGAAAAACTAGACAGTTAGGTCCTGCCACTGCTTATTAGGGGGCTGGGTCTTCAGATTTGAATTTCCCCACTTAGTACGTACATCCAGAGATGCTATGTATGAAGCACAAATTTCTTTTATGCGTACCTCCCACCAAAGACGTTGAGATTTCTACAGAAAAGATAGAAAAGACTCTCTTTCCTCCTTGCATGCTTGATTTTCAAATCTTTCTGTGGGGCTTCAGGGGGTCTGGTAATGAAATGCAGGTGTCTTCCTCTGACAGCCAGAATGTGAAGGTTACAAACATTTGGTTAGAATATTCAGCACTTATAAATACTAACCTTGTAATAGCAGCATTCTTATTATTCCAAACCCCAGAGTCAGGATTCCCTGGTCCGGAGCACTAATACGAGATGTATTTTTTCTGCTTAACAACAGACACGATGATCACCTTAAAGTGCCCAGGGGTTAAATCAATTGCAGCAGGATGATATAATGTACGTTGTACACAGGAAAATACACAATAGCAGTTAATACCTGAAAGACCAATTGAATTTAATGAGAATTTTTATTTGATGTTGTGGCTAAAGAGCAATCACTTAACTTCTGGTCCTGGCCTATGTTTGAGAGAAGCAATCAGCAGCCATGAGTTGGGGCATATTGTTTTCTATTAAGCAACACATGAATATTGCTGATGGTGCATATACCACTAGTTCTTACTTAACTTTATGTATTTCAACTCTTTCTGGTTAATGGATGAGTTATTATGGTGCTTTGCTTATAATGTTGAAATTTATACTAATGAAATTCCCATTACAAACCCATTCCCCAGTGGCTTTAAAAAAATTAATATACAAACGGTTATGGTTTGGGCAATATTTTCTCCATACCATTATAGAGTAGATATCAAAAGTCAAAATACTGCAGTTTTCCAGAGATTACTGTCATGTACGTTCCCTTAGCAGAGTTGAGGCAGATGGTGATACAGAAGGGGTGGGAGACCTCGCCTCCCATGTTCTCAAAAAGCAGAGAAAATCAGGCACCGCTCCTGCCAAAGCCTTGCAATGTTTGGCCCCAAATAAAGTTGGGCCTTCTCCTTCTGTTTCTCCATCTTTTCCTCACCTTCTGTGTGGAGACCGTTGTCTGTCTTAGTTACCATTCTGTTATGCAAATTCTGCCAGTCCTGGCATGAGGATGTGGCCCAGATCAGGGAATACAGACCTGGAGGAACCGCCAGATCATCCTCCCTCTCCAAGCCAGAGCAGAAGTCACTGAGAACATCCTGACTTTAAAGCATAATAGTTTTCCCCAAAATGGAAATTCTAAAATGCCCCATATCAATAATATTTGCTGATTGATTATCAGAGAATGTTCTCTTTCTGGCTAGCTTATCATCGCGTCTATAGGATATTTTTTTTTAACAAGTGAACAGTTTATTAAGAATTAAACAAAAGTATGATGTGATACAGTACAAGCAAGACACTCAAGGTAGGTATAATAGTAATACTCACACAAAAACTTAAATTTCACCTCAAAAAAAAAATCACAAGACAAAAGAGAAAGCAATTTCACTGTTATAAAGCAAGATATTTCATGCAAAGTATTAACTCTGCCCCCCCCCAAAGCCCAACCTCCAAACAAACAAAAAACTATCTGGGAATACTGCTATGCTAACATATTAACCACAGTATAATCGTTCATGGGAAAACAGTAATTTCATTTAATTCATTGCTTAATTATAGGATATGTTCTTATTGGATTATATAAAATATAAATTCAGTCCTCCTTATGGTTGGCTCCTGGGGTCCCCATCATAGTGAGAGGTGGAATTTTAGTCTTTAGGGACATGATAACACTTCCATTATCAACTCTAAACATTGATTTAAAAAATAAATTCTTCTCCCCTACTTGTGGTCATACGTACCTCTCTTTGAAGGCTTGTTTGACTTCCTTCATCAGATATGCTAAGTTCATCTCTCTGCTTTTCATCTGCACTGCACATACTTAATTGTAGGTACTTATATAACTACAATTAAGAAATAGCATTTCATGGAAGCAAACTTCATAGTGATCCTTACAAAGGAAATATGAATAAAAGGGCTAATTTATAAATGTTTTAGTGGCATTGTCCTCACAGCAGCTATTAGTCTCTGTTTTGTTTTTATCTTGATTTTATGATTTCTCTTCTTTTGAAGGACTCAAAGGATGTAATTCAAGGAAAAGTGGTAGTTTGACATATTCTCCTATAACTCTGTCATTTTGGAAAGAAAATATGGATAAGATGTATAGGTTTCTTATCTCTTTGACAAAAATTATGGAGGGACAGAGAAGTGAAAAATGACTATGTCCCTTTCATGCGAAAATTTTGAACTAGGTGGAGAGTACATGACCCCATGATTTTCCTCACTGAGTTCCTTTTCCTTCTATTATTTTTCCTTTCTTCCCCTCAGTGATATCATTCTAGCTATGTCTTTTGTCCCTATCAAAACTTGCTCTTAAGATGCTGTCCACATTGAACTGGAGCAATACATCTTCAGTCGGTTTATTTTAAATCAAAGTCAGCGTATCTCCTCTCTTGAGAGAAATAGCTTTTATTCCTTATCTATAAATACTGAGAGAGAAGCTTTGAAAATTGTTTTAGAATCAACAAATGAAGAGATGGAATGAACTTTAGAAATGTCTGGTACATTCCTTTCCTATAAATCATCTATTCATTTACTTTTTATTCTTTTTTCAAAAAAAATTCCAGAAAATCTCTGTCCTCTGGGTACCACCGTAGATGTTATGAGTAAATAGCAGAAAGTTTTTTCTCGACAGTGCTTTTCCTTATCAATATAGCAAATGAGGAAATAAATAAAGTCAGGTAATTGAAATAAAATTTGCAGATACAATGATATTGACTTTATGGGGTGCAGTGCAGATGAAAAACAGAGAAATGAACTTAGCATATCTGATGAAGGAAGTCAAACAAGCCTTCGTAGAGAGGTACGTATTAATATTCAAGCAGAGTCTTAAAGGAAAAGTATGCATTTTTCAGTAAAGTAGAGGAAGAAAGGGTATTCAAGGCAGAAAGGTTGGGAGAATAATGGAAGAAAGTATATTCTATGGATAGAAAAGCCACAGGGACATTAGCAAGTATTGTATAGTCAGGGATCTGCAAGTTCACAAAGCTAGAATACAAGGTTCAAAGAAGAGATTTCATGGGAACTGATAATGTTGGCAAGGAAATTAGGAGCCAGGTGTCATATGTCAGTGTTGTTTGCTCTGAACTTCTTTCTGGTCTTTGCTGAATCCTAGATATATTTATTTAATGATGGTTGTTAAAGTGAATATTTTTGTGCCCTGTAGTCCTGACATAATGATGCTCCCACGTCCCTGCCCTAGCATAGCAAAAAGTTTGCTTTACATTCTATGAGGAGACTTGAAGGATTTTACTCAGAGAAGGAACATGACCAAAAGTGCTTTGCCAGCTGCAAGAACAATAATACATTGAAATAAGACAGGACTAAGAGTGCATTGATGATAAATCCTTGAAACATCACACATTGCAGAGTCTGATTAAAGTCAGTGACATCGAAAAAGCTATGGGAGATCTTAAGTAGGAAAATCAACCGGATGTGGCCACCAATTGAATGTGGTGGACAAAGGAGAAGTCTGGAAGAAATCCCAGATTTCTGATGAGAAAGATTGCACGGTGTGGCGTTTCAAAGAGACCAAGTCTTTGGGAGAGGATGACTTATGCCACAGGCACGTTGAGTAGGGGATGTGTGTGAGATATCCAGCTTATTCATTCTGCAGACATTTAATCCGAGGAGTCTGGTGCTCAGGAAATGGGCTAAGGCTGGAGGCACACCTTTGGGAGTCCCCGGGACCAAGTGGCAAGTCGACACACGAGAATAATTGCCAGAGAAATGTTTGGAAAGTGAAACGAGTACCAATGTTGGAACCCTGCTGTGTGCAGAAATTTAAGGACCGAGAAAGATTATCACCAACAGATGTCAAAGAGGAGCAGTCAGAGATATAGAAGGAGAACAAGAAGTGGGGATGGGGTCAGGAGTTATGGAAAATAGCAGAAGAAGGATCAGAATTTTAGTGACACGTGGAAACGCTTATGTCGAAAGAAAGAAAATGGGGGAGGAAAGAAAGAAAAGAGAGACAGAGAACACAACCAAAAGTCTTCCTGCTTTGTTGACTTTTTTACAATGACAAGTACAGACTGGACACTTGGGCTGAAGTGACAGTTATAGGAAAAGGCGGCACGGGTAAGAATAGACAGACAAGAAGAGACATTTTCGTATCTGAGCTTGGAAATCGATGTGCGTGAAAGAGGGTGTCAAAAGATGAAGTCAGCATCTAGACCATGCTAAGGAGCTTGAACATTATCTCAAAGGAAACATCAAAGCATTTTAAGCAGGGCATAGATAATTATAGGCTTGGGTTTCAGAAAGAACATTCTGACAGCTATGAAGAGGAAGCTTGGACCAGAGCCAGCCTACCAAAGGAGATCAGTCAAGAGGTTGGTGAAGTACTGGCCAGAGCGGATGAAAACCTTCCTGAGAGCACGCCAAGTGGCCCCCAACCCCGTGACTGCTCCCAGAGATTTCCTTATCTATCTTTGATATAGTGTAGCTTGTTAGTGGGCCTCAGGGGTCCTAATAATAGCCCTCAGTACTAACCACTATTTGCCCAAGCTTGCTTGGAAGGCGCATGCACATTGTTGCCACTTTGTATGATTATCCTTGGCTTTCAGCAGGACAGTGTTTGTGTTTTCCACTTCGCCATGGTGACAGCTCTAGTCTTGAAGAAGGATTGTGTTTTCAGCACCACAGTCGCTCAGCTCAGCTCCAAGGGTGCAATTGTATCTGTGCTCTGTGAATGTTACCCACTACAGGCCTGCAGTGCACAGCTTCCAGACCTTAAAGGAAGCTTCTACCATTTTTCTGTTTTTCACACAGGAGAATTACTAATAGTAATTCAGCTGTATTTTCCTCCTCTCATTATGGGTCCCAAAGAGTTGATCTCTACTTTAAAGTAGTGATTCTTAACCAGGCGCAATTTCTCTGGCACAGAGAACATTTGACAATGTCTGGAGATGTTTTGGTTGTTATAGCTGGGAATAAAAGGATGAGTTGCTGCTGGCATTGAATGGGTGGAAGCCAAGAATATTGTCGAATGTCCTGCAGGGTACTGGAAAACCCTTCATTTGCCACATTCCCCAAAGCAAAGGATTACTTGGTCCCATGTGTCAATAGTGGGACTCTACTCTAAAAGCTGGGACTTTTCTTGAGGAAAAGAGTCTCATTTTTATTTCGCAGATTATCACAGAAACATAATATTCAGGCTATTTGTAGCCATCTATGTATCTAACTATAAAGGGAAATGAGGGATGAATAAGTTGTTTGAGTATGTCAAACCAACAATTACTGTAGATATTAATTGCACGTATTACCCTAATCACCTGTAAACTTCCCCTGCATAAATCCAAACTCTGGTGAATTGTAGAGGATGAATATTACTATTTCTCCCCCAACTGAAAAAGGATCCAAAAGCAAATTCCCTAAGTGTATACTGAGACTTAAGCAGCAGGTATAAGGTATTAACTATCTTAAGAAATGGCCATTATCCAACAGTTTCTCTCTAGAATGTTACCTTCACTGCCTTTTATTTGCTGAGAGAAGAAATTGTGTTTATGTTACAATCCTCTCTTCTCGGACATTTCCAGGAAAGAACAGATTCTGGCAGAGTGCAATAGATCTATGCCTTTATAAGACAGAAGACAACTCACAATCCCACAATTACTAAAAATGTATTAGGTTTATGTTAGAAAGATTGTCTGTCTTCTTAGCAAAGCTTCACTTAATTTTAGCCACATTCTGTCGTCCATTTTTTCAAGCCATTATTTACAATGTTTAAAACAAATTCAAAATGCTGCATTTATCACAAACTAAAACTGAAACATATGTCCCCAAGGCAGATATTTAAGCATGCAACAGTTCAAGTAAATAGTTAAAAAAGGATGACTTGAAGGGTTAGATATTCTATATGGGAGTAAGTCAACTCCTTCGAATGAGGAGACACACAGGAACCCTGAGAAGATAGCCTGGGATGGAGTTTGACCCACCTGTGCTCTTCTTTTTGGCAGTGTGCTGATGAGAACATTTTAAAATTACACGTGGATATGTTTTTAAATGTCATCTCGGAGCTTCTAGAAGGGCATGCTGGCTCTGTTTTTTCCCTTCTGACTTTGACTAGGATTCTTGCAAGAGGCAAAGATCTCAAATGTACTAAAATTTGGTTATTCTATGGCCCACGTATTTTAAAATGAAGCAAGAATGCAATATGACCGCAGAGAAGCCTGTTGCTGTTGTTTGGAACACAATTCTACTCTTTCTTGGGTTGTATCACTTCACAATGAGGGGAGTCTGGCTGTTCTGATGACCATTCGCTTTCCTAGATACCTTCTTTTCTGGGCTTCTTTAATAATTCATACATATCTCTGTCATTGCATTTATCACACTGAATTTAAATTATTCCTTTGTGTGGCTGTCTCCACAATTAGAATGGAGGACCTTCAACTATGGACTATATATTTATTCATTTCTTATTCCCAATGCCTAGTCCAATTATAATAATAAGTGGATGGATGGGTGGATGGAATGAAAAGGGGCACTGACAGAGTACATGGAGAATCGGTTAAAGGCAGTATTCATTTGGGTTCAGGAATGCTTATAGTATACACAATTAATGAATTTTCAGGGAAAAGAAGTCCTCAAATTTCCAGGATAAAAATGTTTAGAAAGTGCAGACCTTTTATACACACACACACACACACACACACACACACACACACACACATATATATAAATTGAAGGACTTCTCAGAGCCTATAATTTTGCATTGTGAAATTTTCAGAAGGAATGGGGAGCATAACATTTCAAAAAATTATTTGATGCCAGGATATTCACTAACATTTCCAGAAATAGTATTCAGTGAAATATTGTTTGGAAAATACTGATTCATACCCAGGGGCCTTCAGTGCACTGAACATACAAAATTTAAAGAAGTAGAGGTTCCTAAGTTAAACTAGTGACAAGATGCCCAGTTGTGCTTGGTTGTTGTCATTTTTATTCCTTCATTGTTTTATATATATATGACCTAAATAAGGTGCCTACCTCCCACCCTTTACTTCTATGAGATCTCCCAAGACTCTTTGCTTCTTTCTACGCGAGCCACGTGAAGTCTTCGCTGTCCTTCAAACGTGCTGAGCACAGTGTCACTTAGGGATCCTTCTGTCATCTTCTCTTTATCAGGAAAACTACTCCCTAAATATCACTTCTTTCTCCCCTCTCCCAAATGACATCTCCTAAAAGATTCTTTCTCTCTCTAAAATATCCTGCCACTACTTACTTCTCCCTCTTAATCTTCTTTGTTTATTTTTCCATAGTGCCTTGTCTGTTTATTGTTAGTTTTCCTTTACTGGAGTACAAACTGGATGAGGCAGTGGGTCAAATATGAAGGGTAAATAAGACAGAGAAAGTCTTTGCTTTCATGGAGTCTGGCTTCTCCTATCCTCTACTCCTCGGATATACTAGTATTAGCAGAGATTACTTAGTATCCTCAACAACATAAGAAAACCAAGGATTGGTTGCAGTAATCCCATATTTTATACAAATTTTCCAAAGGTGTGAGAATATTCTGGATATGGAACTTTTCACATACAACTTTTTCCCAATGTTATAGTGAATTGAATGCACCTTTATAAAAGGTGAAATGCTGTAGAACCACATTATTATTAGCATTTAACCAGCACTTACATTTCAGTTAAGCTTGTATTTCTGTGCCAAATTAATAAATTCATCTTTCAAATGAATAAATTGTCCCTAGGCATAAATTGGGTCCATTCAGAAACACATTAGCAATTTCAGGCTCACCAACTTTTAGCTTTCTAATGCTGGAAGGGGCCTCAGAGATCACATAGTACAACCCCCTCATTTTTGTATTTATGCTTCTAGCACTAATTATTACAATCTACTGCAACGAACAGTGGTCAAGAGGCATTAACAGACTCAGAGGAGTGCTCTGCCGACTTGGCCTCTAATTGGCAGTTGCAACTCAATCTTGGCATAAGAGAAGTGATTTTTTTTTTCTTTTCTATAAACAGATAGCCTCGGTCTACAAAAAGTCTTTCTTTCTATTTTGAGGAGTGAGACTAAAAGGATAAATTATGCGCTAGAAATTAATTGAGCTTGTTTCTCTTTGCCAAATTACATTTTTGTAGCTTGAAGAAAATAATCTGGATTGGAAATTGTTCATTTAGTGTTCTAAACTTTCTGATATAAATATCCTGATGTCAAAATCAGTGGACTGTGTGATCTAACCAAACATTCAAACAAAAGCCAGTCCAATCAATAGTGCAGTGATCACACCAGAGAAAGACAAATGTGTCCTTTTATCAAGACGTGTTCCCTGATATGGGTGGGGCAGGTCACACCTGTCATGCCAGCCCTCGAGAAGGCTGAGGTGGGAGACTGTTGTGCCCGAATTTTGGGGTCCCCCCAGAAGAAACTCACACCAGGCGCACCGATGCAAAAACAAAGGGTGGAATTTATTACAATCTTAAGCTTGGAACGTTCAGCCCCACCTAAATGGTGGATCGATCTGAATGGCCCCGAGGGGTGGGGCTGAGGTATTTTTATAGTGTACCGAAAGGAAGTTAGGAGGGGGGAATGCGATAAGGGGAGTGGGATTAGGGACGGTTGGAAGAAGGATGAGTCCAGGTGTCTCTTTACTTGCTGATTGGATACCTCAGTGGTGCCAGGAACCGGTGGGTGGTCGCTAAGCAGGAAGGGGCCAGTGCTGATCAACAGGTGGGGGTGGTCAGGGGGAACTGGTGCCAGGAGCCAAAAGTTACAAAACTAACATTTACACCACAAATTACACAGCAACCTGTAAAATGGAGTCCATTAACTTAAATGGTGTCACACGGGCCCTTTCAGACCAGCCTGAGCCAGAGAGAAACCCCATCTCTACTAAAAATAGAAAATTTAACCAGAATATTCCTGTAGTCCTGGCTACTCTACTGGAGGCTGAGGCAAGAGGATCAATCACTTAGGCCCAGGAGTTTGAGGTTGCTGTGAGCTAGGCTGACACCATGGCATTCCAGCCTGGGGTAACAGAGTGAGGCTCTGCCTAAAAAAAAAAAGAAAAGAAAAAGAAAACACAAAACAAGAGCCAGAATGGCCTTCCTTGATGAATCACTTTGAAAATCAGCTTGTGGAAATGAGTGCCAGCAGTTGTTACTGACTCAAGACATTAAGAAGTCTTCACTGTCCTCTAAGTTCAGTAACAATTAAAAACAATCCCCTCCTATAAACTACAATGCAATTAAAGAATCAATTTGCTGTTTTGCTGTTATTGTTGGAGGTGGAATAAGGAATGGACCATTATCCAAATTTTAATGATTTTTATTCATCAAAAGATTTTCATTAATTAAATTAAGGTGGCTGAAATATTCTTATATTCATAATTATTACCCAAAATGTATATTCGGACCTAAATTTTTATTACAATTGGTTTCAACATCTAGTAAAATACTGACAAGAGCAGGATTGATAATCAGGATATAAAGAATAGAAAATAATACTTTTTAGTTGGATATAAACTCTATTATACTCTGTAGTTAGCATATATTTGTACATATAATGTACATAATATTTGTATACTACACACTAAAAACCTTTAAAAATTGTACAGTGTTTAAGCAGCCTTGGAATTCTGCAACACACAACATCTGGCTTACCTATCTCTTTTGCATGTATTCACTCATCACTGGGATTATGGACATAGGCTAAACTGTTTACCAAATGGATATTCCAGCAAAGCTCCACTGTTGAAATTGTACAGGAATAACAGCACTCAAACATCCTACCGACATATGACTAAGAACTCTAAGCAATAAACTGCCTTAGATATAGATCTGTGTTTGGTAATGCAAATGTAATCATAAAGCTCACACTAGACCTTCCACCCTGCCAAGCCAAGTTACCATCAACAAACATGTTAATACCTGACGGCACATTTCAGCACCTTTATGTCAGAAAGTAAGGACATGCCAATTTTATTCAAGACTCTGTGGATTCCACCTACTTAGGCATCTCCCAACTTGTAGGTTAAACATAATTTTTAAATTCCGATTGCTCAATAAATATGTTCATCTTTTGGGAATTGTGCTTCTTATTTAAGAGTCAAGTAGAAATTTATAGCAAAGGTGGTTTTTTTGAAATGAAACATTTCTAATATTTCAGTTTTTAATACTCTGGGGCTTCTTTAGTACGAATGTTTTATGACAGAATTATTCTATTTCTTTCTCAAGTCCTGTGTTGTGCCTTATCCTATATGTGTCAAGACATGTATTTCCTACGTCAAGACTGTTTTATACCTTTTATGATTTATTTTGTATTTATTCATCCCACAAACGGTTTTTAGTATCTATTCTAGGGAAAGCAGTATTGTGTTGTGTGCTAAGGATACAAAAATGAATAAAACATAGTCCCCTCTCAAAATGAATGCCACAGTGTTCACCACATTCATATAAATAGAGACCTGTGATGTATTTCTATAGATAATGCAATCAAGTTAAGAACAAAGACAACAGAAGCTCAGGTGAAGAGACAACTTAAGGCAAAGCAAGAGAAATTGGAAAGAAAAGATACTAGTTTTAAATCCAGAGAAGAAGTAGAAATTTCCTGGAAAAGAAGAGAAAAACATCCCTTCTGGACAAGAGAATAGCAAGACACAGAGTGGCTTGTGAAGGGACATTCACATTTAAGGATTCACATTTAAGGTGAGATGTGGCATGTACTTGGGCAAGAGAAGCCAGTTGGGAATAATAGGTGGGCGATATTTTAAAGAGTCTTATAGAGGCCCTGCCAAGGAAGTTGGACTTTATCCTGATAAAATGAAACATTAAAAGACAAATTTAGACTTTCAAGATCATTTCCTGTTTTTTCACCTGTCAGTTAAAAACCAACATTTTGGTTGGCTTCACTTGCATTGCCATTGCTTCCAAGAATTACTTTAACTCCAGAATCACATGGTTGCGGAGCAAGTCTGAGTACAAGATTGTAGCAAAAGTACACAGAGTTACTCCAAATGGCACCATCCAAGAGACCCACACAAAACCCTGGTCATAGATCCTCAAGGGGATTAAAATCCACAATGAGGATTAATTCGGGAACTAAGGCAAAGCCACAAAGCATATTTCTGCATAGCCATGGCCAGAACTACACATGAATGGGAAAGGTAAATGGTGCATGTTGATATTTATGAAACATTAAAAGAAAAAAAATCTTCAGATATCTGCCATCCATAACTAGATTAATTCCACTGGACAAATATTGCCCACCCATCATTCCCAACTGGCCTTTCTTGTCTACTGGAAAAAAAATTGTCCCCTGAAATTCCTATTAAAGCATAAGCATCTTACCTCAGTGTTATGACACAAGAATGTTAACATCAAAAGCCTGTGTCACCTGAAAGAACCACACATTTGAAGAACAACACAAACAAATTTACAACTGAGGGATCTGTGTACCCTCCACTGGCCAGAGAAGGGCACAGAGGGAGAGGCTGGATGGCTTTAGAGATGTGGAAAGGCTTTGGTTTCTCCTGAAATAACCATCACATCTGTCATCATTTTCAAGGTTTACAAGTCTGACTCCTGAAAGTCATGGAAACTGCAAGGGGTGGCAGGGGAGAGGCAAATCAAAGAAACAAGAAACACTCGTAGCTGGATAACTTACGAGTCTGTGTGTATTAGGTTTGAGTGAATTCCTCTCACAGGTCTGAAAGGACCTCAGGCCTCCTTAGACTCTTGACGTTTGACTTGGGCACCATCGGGCTTCCTCACTGGCATCTTTTTGTACAACTTGTCTGTCTGGAGGGGAAACATCTTCCCTATAATGTATGAACCCCTCATGTTGAGCTCTTCTCTACCAGATCAGCCCTACGTGCTTCAGACACAGTCCCCCTTCTCTCCTGTGTCAGAGCTCCTTAGGCTCTTCTTTTACTCAGTCAACTACTGGCCTGTATTTGACTAATGTCTCCTGTGCTAGTTGCACAAGTGAACAATGCATTGAAGATCAAAGGTCCTGGACTACCTAAATAATTAAGCACATGGTGTGGATTACTTCATCCCTGGGCTGTGCGTATGTGAGCTGAGGAGGGGGAAGGTAGCAGAGATCAAGTCTCCTTTATCACTACGTGTTTTAACAGGAATGACATATGTATAAGGAGAACCATTCTTCCAAGTGGATGATATTTATTGAACACATACTGTGTGCCAAGCATGCATGTATGTTTTATAATAATTTAAAAATTTTAGCTCTGAGCTGGAACATATTCTTCTTAGTAAAGTATCTCAAGAATGGAAGAAAAAGTATCCAATGTACTCAGCCCTACTATGAAG
>CAUYRH010097831.1:0-14372 GCA_963574655.1 Perodicticus potto
TTCCTGTGCACATCACCTTCTTCCTCTCTCCTAGCCTGCCTGGCCCTTCTCATCCTGGACGCGGGTTCAACGTCACCTCCAGTCCTTCCTGTGCACATCACCTTCTTCCTCTCTCCTAGCCTGCCTGGCCCTTCTCATCCTGGACGCGGGTTCAATGTCACCTCCACAAGGCCTTTCCTGACTCCTTTTCTTCCCAAGTGCTGTTCTCTCTCTCTCTTTAATGTCCTGTCAGTTATTCTTGATAGGAATTTATTGATGTGTTTACTTGTTTCCAATTCATTCTTCATTGGACTCTCAGCTCTCTCTGGGCAGGGACTGGATTTGACTTGTCCTTAGGGCTCAGCAGAAAGGGTGAGCAAGGAGGAGAAGGGACTCAGAATGTATCTGGTGTGTGGTTGACACTTGGTCAGTGTTTGCTGAATGAGGGGCCTGCTCTGGCCACCAGGTTTTTCTCCCAATTCCTAGTTTCTTTTCTACCTCATCTGCTTCTGTCTGTCTCTCCCCTAAAGCCCCCAATTCCGTTTGTTCTTTGCTTTCTGAGGAAGAATAGAGACAAAAAGTCTCTATGAGCCCATGGACTCGGCTTCTCTTAAGAGTGTCTGGATTGCTGGTGTGTCTTCTCTGAGGGCCAGTCTTAGGGGGGAAATCTGTGTCTGGAGACAGGGACAGAGTGGACAGTCTGTGCAGGGTGGGCTGAGGATAGCAGCTTGAGGATGGTCACCCTGTCTGGCTGGTTGGCCCAACAGTGGCTTGAGCCAGTGGGCAGCACAGAGGCTGGTCTGGACATCTGGATCTGACCCTTACACGGGTTGGGTTGCTTTGCCCCAGGACGGTTCTTTTATACTGCTAGAGACTCTGTCCATCTATGAGACAGCAGGGCCAGCCCGTCATGGGGGATCCAACCCATCTCACTCTTAGGAAAGCAGTTTAGTTCTCAGTCTTACCAGTGTCAAATTGTAAGGCTGGTATGGGAGTCACTTTAGACAACTTAAAGGTAGAGAAGTCAGCTGTTTTAAAACTATTTTAATGTTTTATTTTTCTTTGAGACAAGCTGTTGCTCTATCACCCGGGCTGGCGTATGGTGTTGAAATCATAGCTCACTGCAGCTCCAAACTTCTGGGCTTAAGCCATCCTCTCACCTCAGTCCCCTGACTAGCTGGGAGTAGCTAGAACATTAGGTGCATGCCACTGAGCTGGGTTACAAAAAAAAGTTTTTTAGAGATAGGGTCTTGCTAGTTTGACCAGGCTGATCTCAAACTCCTAACCTCAAGCAATCCTCTTGCATCTGTCTCCCAAAGTGCTGGGGTAATAGGAGTGAGCTACTATGCTGGCCTTTTTAATTTTAAAGACAAGTAATCTGAATAACTTTAAGGAATTCCTTGACTGGAATGGTCAGATTGACCACCAGTAGGGGCCAAGTGAAGTGGATCTGGAGACACAGCCGTACAATGTGGATGCTGTCACATTGTCTGTGGGGGACTGGGGAGGAAACAGCAAGCCCACACTGGGCTGGGCAACACTGGGGGGTGAATGAAGGCACAGGTGGAGCGAGCTGTTAGGCCACAAGGTGAGTGAAACCAGAGTGGGAAAGGCCTTGAAGGCCACAGGCCAGCCTGCCATAAAACCATCCCTAATTTGGGGCCCGGGATGCCAAAAACTGCTTAGTCCAGAAAGCTGAGGTCTCTCCCTGGGGATAGAGAAAGCCTCCCTGGGTCTCCAGACCTCTCCTTCATAGCTGGTTGTGGGGCAAATTATGGCCTTTCTGCATATGTGTGGGTGGGACTGCAGCGTATGTACACGCATCCATGCAGTCTGTGCCTGGAGCATGGGGCCCACCCCAAGGCTCTTTTGGGAGTGAGTTGGCTGCAGTGAGAGCCTAATGAGCAAAGTGTTAGGTGGTGGGTCTGTGGGCTTCCCAGCAGGGCTTGGTCTCCCCAACACCCCCCCCACACACACCAGTGCAGCTATTTAAGCTGGTGGAGGCCTTTTTAAAGCCCTACTGTTGCTTTTAGGGCTTTCGCTCATGTGCCTTTTCTTTTTCAGTGGGAAGTGTCGGTGTGAGTAATTGTATGTATTTTCACAAACTTGAACTATGCTTCATTTAAACTTCTATAAACATGTCTGTGTAATTCTAATTAACTGCTCGCATAAAGCCATCAGAAAGTTACATGGGGAAATGCTCATTTGCCAGACTGTTGCCTAAAAGCCAAGGAAAATATTATGTTCTTCCAACAAACGGACTATTCTTGTAGACTGTTCCCAAGATAAACAGGAGATATTTGAGGACAAGTAAGATTCTAAGCAGTGATGCCGGGGCCTGCTGTAAGTGGTGGTGTTAGGGGTTGGCAAGAGTGGGTGACTTGATGGAGTGATAAATGCTCTTGGAGAAAAATGCCAGAACTTGGAATGTGGGGTCGGGACCCTGGAGATGGGCCATCTCGTGGTGCTCTGTAGGCAGGAGGCCACTCTGAATTGGTGAAAAGTCTGAATCAGAAAGGAGTCAGTGACGTGGCTTGTCCTCTTGTGTATTTCTGTCAAGTTCTTTTAGTGATATATCTATGAGGGCGAGTGGGAAAGTGGTAGAGAGATTCTTGGGGTTGCTTTAATCAACGGGGAGGAATGATTTAAAGTAAACCTACCTTCCCTCATCCGGTCAGTTAGTATGGAGGGCCTGTTTTGTCCTGGAGGTGCAAGAGTGAGAAATATGCAGAATCTCTGCCTTCCTGTTGCTGACAATCTGGCTGTTGGTGGTGGAGGCCAGTAAGGCAGATAAGGAAGTAAAATGTATACAGTGTGTTCATGGTCAGGGCTCAGCCAGGAAGGATGGGGATGGGGAGCTGTCTGAGGATGGGTGAGGAGGAGGAGGAGGCTGGAGCCAGCTGGTGGCCGAGATGGAGGGATTTAATCGGCTTTTTTAGTATATTCAAGAAGATGCTTCTGAGCTACTTGGCAGTTAAGAATGAAAAAGTCTTTAAAATGTTATAGTACCTGCTCATTTGCAGATGAGAATAATACACAAAACTGTAAAGAAGAAGAAAACAACCCTCCCCATTCGTGCTCCCCCTGAAGAGGAACTGCCGTGACACTTGGGTGGCCCTCCTTTCAGGCAGCCTCATTTCATCCCCTCTCTTAGCTTTCTTCCCTACAAGCCTTTTCAAAGATCGCAGAGAAATGCTTAGTCCAACCCCTACTTGAGTGTCACAGGTGACTAATTTGGGGATTGAAGACTTAAGGAGGTTTTGTTGTGCCCTTAAAAAAAACTTGAAATCAGAGTCTAGGTGGTGTTGGTAAGTTGTTGACAGCTGAAAAAAAACTGTTGAAAAGCAAGCGGTTTTCGGGCTGGTGCTTTTGTGTAGACAACGTTCAGTGTATGCAGGGGTGAACATTTGCTGAGTCCTTACTGCACGTCCCTGGCACTAGCCGTGGGCAGTCCCCGTGCGGTTCTCTCTCTGTCCTCTCAGTGACCAGGTGAGGCTGGTGCTGTTACAGGAGGTTGCAGGCTTTCCTCACATCGAATGATTAGGGATGGAGGGGATGCAGCAACCTTCACATTTGAATCCTGATTCTGGGCAGGAGATAAGTTTTCAAGTGCCATAAGGCCATCTGGCCTGATTCATTTTCCTCCCTTTTACCTGCTTGTTGGGTGGCCCCTGCTGCGGTGTTTCCCTGGGCTATTTTGGGAGGTTTACCTCCCTGCTGTGAAGGCATCTTGGAAGGTTCTCTTCTGGGTCCTCTGAGCTGGATGGACCTGAGAAGGGGATGTGATAATAAACATCACACTGAGCCCACTGCTGGCATGTGGTGGCCCCCCTCTTAATAAGCAGGAGTTTTTAATATTAGTAAATCTTTCTGGAACCTTGTTGGGCATTTGGAAGGGGACCACCGGGGACCACCCATGTCTTGTAGGGCCAGGTGGATTCGGTCTGGATGTTAAGGTCAGTTTCTAGCTGCTTCATTCATTCACTCCCTCACTCATTCATAGGGAGGTGTGCTTTTCCAGCATGGAGAGTCCCCTGGTCTCAGGTTTCCGGAGGCACCCTGTATAATCTAGATTCCAATTAGCTTAATTGCTTCATATTAGACTTCTTAGAAAAGATTTTTTTTCCTTGCTGATGGCAGCATTTCCAGGAATAACCCCTCCACCATCTTCCTCCCAGCTTCTTCCCAAGCTTGTCTCTTTCAACTTGTGTCTCAACCAGAGTGAGGTGGAGAAGACCCCAGGAGAAAAGAAAGTATACATAGGGTCTGTGTATGAAATGGACATACAGGTGTGTCTCACTTATAAAACACTTCAGATATATTTATAAATAGAAAATACCTTGTTAGAGTGCCTATGTTTCAGGAAAGAGCTAGACATGAAATCTACCCTGAGTTCTGACTCTGTCCCCCTTCCTTTTGCTATCAACACCAGATTTTTTAAAAAGTCCTTTTCAACAACCAGAGGAAACAGTTACATCCTGATTGACACACAGGATGTCGAGCAGCATTCTTGCTGCTAAGTGATCAGGATTTCAGCCAAGGGAATATAATGAAATCCACATAAAAATTTATTTACCTAATGAAAATCCTAGAGTAATGCATAAGTGGTTCTCTGATAATAAAATGCAAATCTAAAACTATAACCAAGAGGACAATAATCTTCATTAAATGTATTGTCTAGAGGAAGCCCATGACATCCACTTAACAGTGATTTGATTTGTTTAGTAATTTCCACGTAATATTTAAACTTTATTTCGAGCCTTAAAAACCTGCCCACGAGTTTCTTTCTTATCAGAGAGGAGGGCAGCTGCCGCTGGGCGAGGGTGCCTGCCCATTGGGTTCTCAGGGGCACCCTGGAACTGTGTGTGTCCCTTTCTGGGCAGCTCAGCATCTGGTGGAGAGGTGGGGTCCAGGAAGAGAAGGCAGAGGGCCAGGTTTCCTTTTGTGAAGGAGACTCAGAAGAGCTCACAGAGGGGAAGTGACTGGGCCAAGTTTCTACTTGCGCTGTGGTGGAACCTGAGTCCTGGCCTTCCCGAAATTCTGCTAGGACTGAGGGTCCTGTGGCATCCATGCAGCTGCCCCCTGACCCTCCAGCAGCACACCTGCCTTTAGCATAGGTGGCACTGGGAGTTGGAAGCAGGTTGGAGACCTGGCTCTGTCACTTTCGAGCCAAGGGAGAGTAGCCACAGTCCTCGTTCTCTGGGAGGCCCCTGTCCTTTCCTGTGAGAGGAGGGCTCTGTTTCTGTGTCCAGGATGGCTAGCAGGTGCGTGCAGGTGCCTTGCAGTGGCTGGCCAGGGCTGCGGTTCCTGACTGTGGGCACAGCAGTCTCTTGGGTGTTGGGGAAGCATGACAGGGAAGAATTTGTGTCTGGGACATTTTGCCCAAGTTTGGAAGTTTGACATCTAAACTCTAGATGAGAAAAATTAGTCGTTTGAATTTGTAACACAAAATTCCAAAGAGAAGGCAGATCAAGGCTGTTGGCAACGGTGCATGTGAGTGTGACAGTTTTCTGTCGAACGTAATGGTAATGTCACAGAGTGCTCAACCTTCTCACTGTCTCCCCCTCATCCTTCTCCTCCCCCCACCAGTAAGTTACAACTTCTTTTCCTCTTTAGAGTGTTACGGAGCATTTTGAAAACATATTAAAACAAATCACTCATAGTCTCAACCAAGAATCTCCTAAAGGCAGCTCAGGACTCTGGCTGGGAACATGGACCTATTCAAATGGCAGTGTCATGCTTCCCAGCTGGCCACGTGCCCTTAGGAGACCTCCTCATCCTTACTGAGCCTCAGTTTCCTTGTCTGTAAAGCAGCACTAATACTCGCTTTTCGGTGTAGTTGTGAAGATTAAATGAGATAAAGTGTATGAAGCGCTTAGCAGAGTGTCTGGCGCTGAGGGCTTGATAAATGGGAGCTACTTTGCTGCTGTTTAAGAAAAAGCTGCTCTGAACAGAGGCCCTGTGAAATGGAGAAGTGACGCCGTTATCCAGGTAGTGATGCCAGCCGGCCAGCCCGCCAGCCCTAATGCCTTCAGTTTCCATCCAAGGGCTGGCTCAGGTTACTCCTGGCCCATTAGCAACGCTGATGAGAGCTTGGAGCCTCTTAAGTTCAAGGTCGATCACAGGCCTTGTTTCCCACATGAGCTTCTCTGCTTTGCCCAGAGTCATTAGTCACCAGGGTGGCCTGATGAGAGAGTGAGGATGACTGAGGGCCTCCTAGCCAGACCTCTGGACCACACCCCAGGGTGGGGCTTTGCTGGCAGAGTATCCACTCTGTCAGCCATCTAGAGGCATTGAAAATCCATTCACATACCTGGAAAAGCAGTTAGGTCCCAGCTTTGCTGCTGACTAGCTGTGCAAGTCATTTATCTAGCCTGAGCCTCAGTTTTTTCTTCTGTTAAATGGGCACACGAGTAGCATCTCACTCTGGGATTGAGCATTTTTACTAGCCTGCAGCAGGCAATGCTGTCATTAACAACCCAGGAAAACTTCCTAGAAAAGGATGGATCTTACCCTTAAAAGAAGAAAGGCATGGATATGTAAGAAGTGGAGAGAGCAGGGGAGGCCTTGGGCTGAGAGCAGGAGAGACCTTGGGCTGACGGAAGATGCCAGAAGGAGAGCTAAGTTCTCACTGATAATGTGGGTCTCCTGCCTCCTGACCCATCTGGGGGCCTTGCAATGGGATCTGCATTTGCAGGGGGTAGGAAGAAGGGGTTGCATCCTCTTGATCCCAGCCAGGTTGTTTTCAGAAATTCCTATAGGTGTGACTTTTGGCCCAAATACCCCTGTAGTCTCACGTGTAGGGAGCTGTCCCACTACGCTGCACTCCGGGGTTGCTGCTCACGCTGTTGTAATTACCAGGGAGCTGACCAGTGAGTACTGGCACCTCTTTCTTACTCGCCTCAGGCTCTCCTTGCTCTTTCATCCAGTAGGACAGGAGATGTGGATGTGATTGAAGTATCTCTGGGGCAAGGAGGAAAACCCAACTGGGGCCATTGAAGGCATCCTGCAGGGTCTTTCGTGGCTGTGCACCCAAGACCGCACCGTCCTTTCAGCAAAGCCTCCGAGGCTGCAGAGGGACAGGGCTGTAGGGTGTTGTAATAATACCCTGAGGCCTGGGAAGCCTGAGTGGCCTTCTTCCTTAGGCCCACAAAAGGGCCTGAGTGACAACCAGTCTGGCCTTCATACACCCAGGAGCCAGGAGGAGGGAGAGAAAGAGCTCAGCAGGGGCCCGGGGGTGGGGGCTAAGGGGTACTGCCAGCCAGGGACAAAGGCAGAGAGAGAGAAACAAAGGAAGGGAGAAGTTCCTTCTTGTTGCAACCTGTGTTTTAAAGAAAAATGTTGTTTGCTACCCTCAGGCCTTGGGGTGAGACTCCATTCCTCTGATCACAGACCTGGACCTTTCGTTTTGCAAACTGCTCCTCAAGCCCAGGTATGGCACTCTTGTCCCATAAGCTCTTCTGGGCCTGACGCTTCCCCCACCCTTGCATGGAATCAGCTGGAAATGAGAAGAATCAGAGGCAATCATCTGCTGCCAAATTTGGGAGCAAACATTTTTCTTTCTGGATTTAAATAATTGCATTGCGTCCTTAGCTCTGGTTCCCTTCTAAAGCCAGCCCCAGATGACATTTGGCAGGCTAATGACGGTCTGGCGTTCTCCCTCCCGCCCTGTGGGGTTTTCTCAGAATATTTTCCTCAATGTCTGGGTAGCTGGTTTTTAAACTAGTTCATTTTTTCTTTCTTTTTTTTTTTTTTGTTCAGGTCTCAAATTTTATTAAATTTAAATTTTATTCCATTTCAGACTGTAAAATCTCCAAAAGTGGCTTTGAAAGTGAACAGGTTTTGGCATGCTGGAAATAGGTTACCTCCAATGCAAATATAAGAGTCTAGCTTCCGTGGAGAACAAGGCTCTAAGGGTTGGGAAAAAATTCGTGGAGTGGTTAGAGACCATGGCATGGAAATGGTCAGAGACCAATTTAAAAGCACATATAATGTTTAAATGCAACATTTTGTGGACATATGGAACCAATAGCTTTTGCCAAAAGCTTGATTCTGGGGATCAAGTCTTAAGAGCTAAACTCAGTCTACTACCCAAGGTGATTTTTAGCAGACAAATGAAGGTTCCTTTTTGCTTTTTAGTCTAAGGGGAATCTTAATACATTTTTAAATTATTTGGCATTTTGAATTAATTTTCTTAGAATGAAACGAGATTCTTAAATTGGGATCTTGTAGGGAAAAGACAGCTAGGTAATTAGTGAGCTGATCTCTTTTCTGACACACAGATACAAGGGGAGAGTTGAACTCCAACCAAAGTGCACACAAGATCTATTTTAGAGCAAAAATTTCAAAGTAAGCAACACCATCTGTTCTTTAATTATTTCTCCTTATTAAAAAAAAGTCACTGAATTTATTTGGGTTACTTAGTTGGGAAGAAATGTCTTTAAGACACTCAGAAGTGGAGCTATTAAAGGCAGATTGTCAGCTCTTGTTTGCTGGGTATCTAAGAACTCAAAATAGTAAAGGCATTTCAGAGTTGACTTTCTTTTTCTATGAAGCTTCCTTTTGGTTAAGCAGGACATGTGGTATCCTGGGGGACAGCCCTCTGTTGGGCTGGAACTTTGGGATTGAGCAGAGGGTTTATGCTCTAGCAGGATGGTCAAAGGGTGTGGGGGGGGTGTTCTGCCCCCAGAGAGGAGTTAGGTTACCGTGAGTCATTGCCTGTTTTGGAGTTCTCACCATCTGTCTGTCCGTGCGTCCAGCCAGGTATTAAATGGATATTTATTGAGGGCTTACTGTGAGCTAGGTACAGTGTTATGCCCTGTCCACCATCTTGTGAAAGAGACAGCGGTATAGACTCTCCTTGACTTCTGATGGGGTTATAACCCACCTACCCATTGTAAGTTGAAAATACTGTAAGTCAAAAATGCATTCAATACACCTAACCTACTGAACATCATAGCTTAGACCATCCTACGTCAAATGTACCCAGAGCGTGCATATCAGCCCATGGTTGGTCAAACTTGTCTAACACAAAGCCCATTTTATGATAAGGTAAAAAATCTCTCATGTAATTTATTGACACTGGTACTGAAGTATGATTTTTACTGGGTCTGTATTGCTTTCACAGCATAGTAAATTTAAACCATCATAACTTGGGGACTGTCTGGAATCAGACACGCGTGCAGATGAGCTTATGATTACGAGCGACAGCACCTGCTCTAGAGTCTAACCAGTGATGTCCAGCAGAACTTTTGGCAGGTGGAATGTTCTGTGTCTGCACTGTCCAGTATGGTAGCTGCTGAACATGTTTGGCTACTGGTCATTTGAATTGTGACTAGTGTGACCAAGGACTGCTATTTTAAATTTATTTTTTAGTTTTAAATATGTATTTATTTATTTGTTTGTTTGTTTATTTTTAGAGATAGTGTGTCCCTATGCTGCCCAACCTGAAGCCCAGTAGTTATTCACAGGCTTGAGCTTAGCACACTGCAGCCTTGAACTCTGGGGCTCAAGCGATCCTCCCACCTTAGCCTCTCAAGTAGCTGGAACTACACGTACGCAGCACTGCACTCGGTTTGGTTTAGTTTTGATTAATATCTATTGTGGAATAGCCAGATGAGGCTACTGGCTACTGTGAGGTCAAGCTCATCATCACCTGGGAACGTGTGGGAAATGCAGATTTGCAGGTTCTGCCCTGGATCTGCTGGACCAGAGTTTCTGAGTTTCAGTAGTCATAGGCTGTGGGGTAAGTTTTGGGGTAGGTTGCATAGGGAGCAGGGGAACTGTGGATTTCAGATGAACAGAAAGTTTATGAGAGAAGGGATGATAAGAGCTGCAGCTGAGGCACGAGGAACGAGGTGAAGATGGTGTTCCTAGCGAGGGGTGGGTGTTAGTGGTCAAGGGGAGCACAGCTCACCAGACCCAGTGGCGGGAAGGGCTTGGCACATTTGATGGACTCCAAAAAGGCCAGCGTGTTGGAGTAAGGATAAAATGGAGATAACTACATTTTGCTCCGTACTTATCTAGTAGAGTCAAAGGACAGATGGACCAAACTGCATGGATAAAGCACACATGTGCCCAGCAGCAGACGGATAAGTGCATGACCTACTGGTCCTGTTTCTTGGTTATTTTCTTTATTCTTTAACTACCTTTTCCCTACTTTTTTACCTGTGGCTATGTGACGTGTCCTCGGGGCTGGGAGAACAGGACTTGTGTTCTTGTTCCCACTCTGCATTTGCTTTCTGGGAATTCCTCCCCAGGCCTCTGCTCCTCTTTTATTGGGTTTGTAATCTTGTTTTTTTTACTTTTATTTTTGATACAGAGTCGCACTCTGTTGCCCTGGGTAGATTGCTGTGGCATCATAGCTCACAGCAACCTCAAACTCTTGGGCTCAAATGATCCTCCTGCCTCAGCCTCCCCAGTAGCTAGGACTACAGGCACCTGCCACCATGATGCCTGGCTGGTTTTTTTATTTTTGGTAGAGATAGGATTTTGCTCTTGCTCAGGCTGTTTTCAAACTCCTGAGCTCAAGCAGTCCACCTCCTGGGCCTCCCAGAGTGCTAGGATTACAGGCATGGGCTATTATGCCTGGCCCTTGGGTTTATAATCTTGGTGGCCTCTTCCAAATCCCTTGTCTAGAGGCCCAGGATAGGCACAGAGAGTAGAATACTGCAAGTGAGTTTTAAATCAGGTGTAACCAAATGCCTTTTGGGGAAAGCCTTCGTAGTAATTTTAGCAGCATCTTTTATGTTGTCTAGACCTAAGATCAGCATTTTAGGGAAAAATGTCAAGGTAAACTTTCCCTTGCCTCCCTCTGTGCCCCCCTCCCCACTGCTAGGACTCCCGCACCCTTCTCCCCCCAGAACGTCAGGTGGCCAGAGAGCCTCAGTTGAGCCCCAGCTATTTGGCAGCTGAAAGTTTTGTCCCTGGAAGACGCCAGACTTATTTTGAGATGGCAAATGTGGCGGATGCTTCCCTGCTGGAAAGACACCAAGTGTCTGATCTCAGCCTTGGGGGCGGCATTTGGGGGGATGTTAGCAGCTTCTTATCTGAAATAGACAAGCATTTTTCTTTACCCTCTCAGAAGCCTTTGCAGTCAGCTGTGTCCCCAGTACTCGGGACAGTTCCTTGAGTGCCTTGAGCACAGTAATTTCTTAGTCTAGGTTAGTTTTTGCTATTGTTGTTATTATCATAACTTTCTGTTTTTCCAGGACCAAAACATTGCCCAGCCCTCTTTTCTAGTCTAAGAAAGACATTTACAGTAAACTCTTTGGAATTTGCTTTTTAAAAGAATACCCAAGCAGAGCCCTGTTTGACTCAACAGAATGAATAGCTAGTGGTGGAATTTTAGCCACCTCGGTTAAGACGCTGATTTATAGAGAAAGATACTTTCCAAGTGCTTCTGATGTTATTTTGACCTGATGCTAAAAAAACATACCCAGGACCTGTGCCCAGGTCCTGCAGTGGAGGGTTGTAGACGGGTAACTTGAGGAGCATGTCCAGTGTCAGACTGGTTTTGTTTTGTTGGCTGCGTGGGATTAAAATTTGTGAATTAGAGTGTAAAACTTAATATTCAGGAAAGTTTGCACGAAAGTCCAGATTTCTAGTTTAGAGTAATCAGAGGATCTGGCAGCCCTGGACATGGTGCCCTAACCTGCGAGGGGCATGTGTACTTTGTACCCTGCTCCCACAACCCCTGCTGGGCTCTCCTTACCCCTTCTGTTACCTGCTTGGCCCCAGAGGCCTCCAGGCTGCCAGTCTTTTGGGGGTTAATTGAGCTGTGGCAATGCTGCTTGCAGAGGCCCCTGGTGCGGCCCTATGTTCTGGTCGTACCCTGTTCATACCACCCCTCTGTGCCTGACCTCCCTTCACTGGGAATCTAGACTGGATCAGTGGTTCCCACTGTGCCCAGATGAACCGGTAGCAGAGGCTGGCAGGTGGGTGCTGGATGCCCCACGTCCCTTATCTTCTGTATGAATTAGGCCTGTGCATTTGACTTCTCATGGCAAGTTGGGACACCCCTGGATGATTTCAGTGTTAGACCTCTACCAAGGTCTATCTCTGACTGCTGCCTAGGGGCTTCTTTTTTTCAAAAAAATTTTCAGAGAAGTGGGTGGGGGCATGTCAGGGCAGGAAAGAGATCATAACACTTTTATTAATTTTTATTAATAATAAGAGTGACTACATTTACTGGGCAGCATTATTTTCCCACTAAGGTATGGGCTCTTTTCCCCAGTGTACTAAAGAAGTTCTGAGAGGTTGAGTAACTTGCCAAAGGTCATACAGCTTATGAGTGGCAGAGCCAGGTCGTGAACGGGGGTTTGTTTCATTCCAGACTCTCAGGTCCTAACTAGCATGCTACCCTGGGAGGCTTGGGAGGTGGACATTCTAGTACACTCTGCAGAGAGGCTGCTTTGTAAGAAGAAGACTACCTCCCACCCTTTCCCTCTCTCTGTCCATCCACCTTCCTGGGGAAGTTCAGGGAAATCTAGCCTCCTGGCTCCCTGCTTACACACCAGGCTTTTCCCTGTCAGCACCCTAGGCTCATGTGGGGCAGAGAGACAGTGTACTAGACCCCATTGAGCTATTATTGTAGGTTTGCAAATAGTGGCTTGCAAAACTTCCCGGGTCAGATTGT
The DNA here is from genome assembly GCA_963574655.1 of Perodicticus potto. Lineage (NCBI taxonomy): Eukaryota > Metazoa > Chordata > Mammalia > Primates > Lorisidae > Perodicticus > Perodicticus potto. The sequence continues at coordinate 12,617 of CAUYRH010097831.1, forward strand.
ATAGCCAAGCCAGTTGATTTGGTTGGTAGGAGGAACTTGGAGGACGAGGTGATTTTGTAGTCCTTGGTGGCCTGCCTGGGAAAGCGCATCCCATCCCATTCTTGTGTGCTCCCCAGTGCTGCCCCATTGCTGAAAAGGGTACGTGTGTCCTGCGGGGTCTCCACGGCATGCCCAGCACGGCACTCCACCACCCATGGCAGCCCACAGGAAGGCATACTTACCGTGTCCATTTCATGGGTGAGGCCTGAAGAGGTTCAGTGGCCCAGGCCCTGTCTGAAGGCTGTCCCTGAGCTCTGCTCCACACAGCACCCTTCGCTCTTGCCGCTAGCGACCTTCGGCTAGACCCTGGATGGGCCTCACACCTTCTCTCATGTCGCTTCCGGAGTCCTCTGGGGTTTCCAGGAGGAAGAAGCTGGAGTCCAGCAAGTCCTGCTAATGCCCTTGAGTAAGGAGTGGTGTGTTTTCTTCCTTCAGATGGAGTCTTCTCTCAACTCTCCAAGGCATGGCTGTGAGTTGGGGTGTGTGGACCCCTGGCCCTGCCTACAGGGCCCTTGGCCATTCCTGTGGTTTCGAGTGGGCATGAGTGGTGGGGCCACCCTCCCAGCTCAGCTTCCACATGGGCTTCCTGTCTCAGGGCGTGGTGGTTGCTTGCGACAGAAGGGAGCTATGGATAATTTAAGCCAAAGGGGACATAATGGGAGCATGAGGGGGAGCTGGTGGGAGAAATGGAAGGGGAGACCGGGGACTCAGGGCAGCTTTGGAGATGAGCAGAGCAAGAAGGAAGGAGTCGGTGTCTTGTCAGGGAACTGCCCCAGGTGGAAGAGCCTCCGCCGCCTGTGCCTCCTGCATTGCCCTGGCCCAGCTTCCACCTCTGGGCTGATCTAAGCTTTTAGCCTGGGTCACAGCCCAGGGGAGGGTGGGGCCTTTGGGCTGACAGTTCACTGACGTCCACAGAGGGTGCCTTAGGGCACAATCAGGGTGCTGACGGCAGAGGCAGAGGCTGGGGCTGTGAATACCTGGAGGGCAAATACCCCTGTCCTGGAGGCTGTCCAGCCATCTCAGGAGGCTCCGGCAGCCCAGGGTCAGGCTGCAGGGTGGGCTGGAGGTGAAGTGGTCTGTTGTCTGTTAGGCAGTGTTGGGCTGCAGGTTGGACTCACCAGGTTATGACATGTGGGGGCACTGAGATTGGAGAGGTTCTCTGGGAAACTCAGTCTGACATCATTGTAGACACAGGAAAATGGGAGTCAGAGAGGTCCAGCTCTGAAGTCCCACAGCCTCGCAGGGCCAGAACTGGGTGGGTAGACCAAGGTGGGAGGGCACACTCCGCTCCACAAAGTGGTCATAGGTACCCCTGATGTTGTGGCAGGGGGTTCTAAGTAAAACACATCATAGAAACTTTAAAATCATTGTTTGCTAATGAATGCACAAGGCATAACATTAAACCCCAGCTACCCACCTGCCTTCCTGGGAGGCCACTGCTATTGCCGGCCCCTTGTGCCCCATTCCAGAGTAATTCTATGTACATGTGTCCACACCTGTGAAAAGGTGTCTCTTCCCCTTCCCTCACCTCACCCTTTCTCACTTTCCAGCCCTATGTTAGAAATGATTTCAAAAAAAATGGCTGGGCGTTGTGGCGGGAGCCTGTAGTCCCAGCTACTTGGGAGGCAGAGGCAGCAGACTCGCTTGAGCCCAGGAATTGGAGGTTGCTGTGAGCTGTGATGCCACGGCACTCTATCCAGGGTGACAGCTTGAGGCT
>CAUYRH010097834.1:0-16257 GCA_963574655.1 Perodicticus potto
AACTAAACCTTTAGGCAAGAGGACCCAGGAGAGGAGCAAACTCTCCTGCTCCCTCTCTGAGGTCTAGCCGAGATCTGCTCAGGAGGAGAATAGACAGCTCTTCCTGTTCCCTCTCCGATATCTGCTTCTGAGTTCTTCTCACTCCGCCGTCCTGCCGAGAACTGCTCTGGAGGGGAACAGGCAGCCCTTTCCCTGTTCCCTCTCCGATGTCCAACCATCCAGCCGTCCAGCCGTCCAGCTGAGTTCTGCTTCTGAGGGAAACAGACAGCTCTTCCTGTTCCCTCTCCAATGTCCAACCGTCCAGCCATCCAGCCGTCCAGCCGAGTTCTGCTTCTGAGGGAAACAGACAGCTCTTCCTGTTCCCTCTCCGATGTCTGCATCTGAGATGTTCTCTCATCGAAGTCCTGCTGCAGTCTGACTCTGAGCTCTCTGCTCCGTTGGTTTATATGGAATTTTTTAGGGGTGGGTCTTCATCAGTTATCCAATGAAGAGCCGGGTCCTGGAGACTGACAGGTTATTGACCAGTCAGATGTGCACGAGGAGCAGACAGCAAGGCGCCAGTGTTTTCCCCACAGGTGTTTGGTTCTTTTTCAAGCCGGTTTCTCCATCTGTCACAGCATCAGCACCGCTAGGGCCAAGGCAGCGGTTGTAGAGCTGTCTTGTCCTGCATCACTTGTAGGCTTGGGATTAAAAGGTTAATATATGCATTATTAGAGTTATAAATGTGTAAACTGATTATTTTAATCAGATGGATGCCCTGACGCTCACTTCTGATACCTCCAGTTCACAGAGAAAAATACAGTTTCAAAAGTTAAAATAAAGAAAAACACGACTGACGAGGATCTTAGTTTTAGACAACTGAATTCACTCTTACTAGTTTAAGCACAAAGAGATTTAATTGACATTTTGAAAAAAACTTGCCAAATGCAGTTCTCAGAATGTCGTCGCTGGAAACATTATCTTTAAAGCTGAGAGAACATGGAAGCAGAGAGTAGAATGGCTGCTCCCCGGGACCAGAAGGTGGGAAACTGGGAAGAGATTAGTCAGAGGAAATAAACTGAAAAATATGCCAGATGAAAAAATCCCAGAGATCTGCTGTACAGCATAGTACCTACAGTTAACAGTACTCAACTGTACACTGAAAAATGTGCTAAGAAGATTGCAATTGTGTCCTTAGCACAAAATAATGAATAATAAAGAGACAAAAATAAAGAGAATGGCAGCAAGCTTTGTGATGGATATGTTTATGGCAGAGATTGTGGTGATGGTTTCAAGAGTGTACACTCCTCTCCAAACTCATCTACAGCTTTTTGTGGCTTAGAAGTAAATAAGTAAAGAAACGGAAACTAAGACCCAAAGAGGCAAGTCATTTTTCCATATTTATTCAATAAGCACTTTTGAGACCAAAGTCCCCGGCATGGGACAGAAATGAACAGCACTAGTTTCTCCTCTCATGGAGCTCACAGTCTGTTTTTCCAATCGGTCATGCATCGGTCTCACAAACTCATGGATTTCAGAATTACTAAATCAGAATCTCTAGAGAGCCTCAGCATTGTAGTTTTAAGCTCCCCGGGTGATTCTGAACTGCTTCTAGGTATGAAAAATCCTGGTCTAGCCAACCCTGTCATAACATTTAGAGCAGTTCAGACACTTGAGGTGCAGAACTAGAATTCGACTCCAAATCTGCCCTCCACTTTAGAGCGTCTGCCACAAAACCATACCAAATCTGCATTACTGGCAAGCATTTATAAATATCTTACACTGTTTAAATTAGAGACAACTTTGAATAGGAAACAAGGTTTGGGTTTTCAGAATATTTTTTAATAAGTCCCCCTGAGCGAGTGTAGATGAATCCATTTTCTCACCTACAAAGTGAGAAATTAAATCAATGATCTCCCACAATGTCAGGGTTCCACAAAACTCTGTGGGGTTAGAAATCCCCACCTGTATGTCTCATGTACGTCTCATTCCAGTAAGCCACTAATGGGTTAAATTGGCTTGTACCTTCACAGAAAAAGCAATAGATTTGGGCAGCCCTGAGGCAAACACAAAGACTGTTTTCTGGTCATCCGGGAACAGATACTTTGAAGCTTTTGCAGCCATTGTCTCCAAGGTTCTTGCCGTGGAGGCATGGTCCAGAGGTTGACAAAATGTCTTTACATTTTGTCAAATGCCTAAAGATCTTAGCACTGTGGAGAAACAAAGTCATAGACCCATTTAAGGTTAACATGTTGAGTACATGAGGAAATAGTTCTCCTATAGCTCTGTCTCTTATTTTTATGTAGATTTTTTAAGACCTAAAAGTAAAAGAGTATTGTGCTGTTTTCCGGTACAGGATATCTGCCACTTAAGTTTAAAGTTAAATAATGAATATTTTAAATCATAAATTAAGTGTGCACATGACTGTAAAAGTAAATAAGGTCGTCAGAAATAAAGTTAATTTGTAACACGCCACCTGGAGAGTGTGTAGTCTGTTTCTTGCATTTCTCCTGATAATTGCAGGTAAGAGTTCTACACCTCGAGAAAACTACTGTCCCTCGCATCTCCGTTCACACAATAGTGTGCTGCTGCAAGCTGGCACTGACTGTTAAGGAATGGCTGTGTGTATCTCTTAACAACTGAGTTGTCAGTGATATCACACTGGAAACTTGAATTCAGTTGTAAATACACTATGCAAATTGGAAAACATTACAAATCAGACATTTTGTTGTGTTGCATTTTGCTTTTTTGTTTGTCTTTGAGGAGATGATTTACCAGCACACCACTGCATCTACATTTTCTGACACTCTACATACATTTTTCTCTGTAAAACAAACTTGGACCTCACTTCAGGCTCAAATCAGCTGGTGATTTATTACACCTGCATAGGAGACCGTCACTCCAAAGAGTAGTGGCCCCAAAGAAAGGAGCAAGCTCTCTTTTATATTCTTTTTTTACTATGTGGCAAAGCAGGTAAGTACAGAATTGGAACGTGGTCGGTTAGCTCAAGGTGGGGTTACAGTCAGAGGGCTACACCATGGCAGTTGGTACAGGACCAGCTTGGGAAACTCAGTAGCCTGGGAAACTCTGCTTGAATAAGCTTTCACAATTGTGTAGCTGTGGCACTCAGAGAACTTTTTAGTTCTATTCTGAAACCTGTTCCCAGAATTAACCCAAGGGGGAGGGAGTTGAGATGTGCGGGGACTCAGGCTAAGACAGTTAGGGGCCTTTAGGGGTCTTCTTATTTAAGACTTCTCTTAGAAGAGATAGTAAGTGAGGATATCTCAGGTCTTTGTATACTCAGTTTCTGACACTACCCAGTATACAGCAGGTGCTCAATGAAGAGTGCCTCTCCTCATTGTAGGGAATTACAAGGTAGTGACAGCCCTTCCATAGCCATGAGGGCCTGGGGTCCCCGAACCACCAATTCCTTCCATCACAGACACTCCAGGAAATGTCCCTAGCAGAAGGACTCCTTGCCAGGCTGCCCAGAGACTGCAGTGCCTCCAGGCTGCTGCTGCTCCCTAGAATCCTGCCTGCAGTGCCTGCACCAGGAGGCAGACAGAGAACTCCAGGTGCACCCCGGGGAACCTGCCCTGTACCCTCTTCCTGAGGGGGACACAGGCTCAGCTTTGCCATGTGCACCCACCTGTGCTGTGCCCTCTCACTCTGGATTGAGGCCTCAGGTCCAAGGCTGGGGGAACCAAGGACTTCAGGGCTGTGGTCCACGCAGCCACTGTGGTGGCCACAGAGCACTCCAGAGCCCACCACTACCCATTTTCATGGTAGGAGAGAATCGGCAGTCTCTATCTGACAATTTTTATTGTGAAAAAGGTGCTTTTTTGCTGGTGCTCGGCACTATTGATGTTATATGTTAACCATGTAGCCAATGCTCCTACTGAATTTTCTTATTATTCTCCATGCTTGTCTGAAGATTCTTCTATCTTTCTATGTAAGGAAACAGTTATTTTCAAATAGTGTCAGTTTTGTAAAAAATACCCAATTTTTAAAGCCATTATATTTTTATTATTTTTATATTATACCTGTGAGGATATCTAGAGGGTTTAGCAGATAGGGAAAACAGATAATGTGTACTTCATTGCTAAACAACTAGGCACCAAATTTAAAGTTTGATCCTTAAATATGATATTAGCTGTAAATTGTGGTAGCAAACATTGATTAAGTTAAAAAAGATTTAAGCTTTGAAAAGAAGTAATTGTTTATATGTATAAAAAGATTTCCCTGGATCTTACTGGTTATTGGTGTGGTATTGATTATTACTATTGATATTGGTTATAAGTATTAATTATTATTTATAGTGTGGGTACATTGATGATTATCATTTTTCCCTCAGTCTCCCAAGTATCTAGGACTACATGTGCTACTGACAACCCCCCGCTGGTTTTTCTGCTTTTAGAAGAGACAGAATCTAGCTTTTGATCACACTCTAGAGACCTCTAGTGGCCTTTCTCAATGACATTTCCTCTGACCCTCCTAAAGGCAATTATGGCTCTGATATTCAGCAATGGCTTCCTTCTTTTCTTATAGTTTCACCATTATATATGCATTCCTACACAAATTATTTGCATTTTCCCTCATGTACATAAAGTAGTAATTCACACACCATAAAATGTGCACATTTACCACAAACAGCTTGATGAATTTGCAAATAAGCAGACACCTGCGCAGCCTCCTAGTCTAGCAAGGTAGAGTCTATTTCCATTACCACAGAGAGGACCATCCTGCCCCTTCCTGGTTCATATTTGATCCTGAATAGTACACAATCTTTTGACATCTATAGCCATAGTTTTGTCTGATCTTGAATCTCATAAAGGGTACTGTATTAATTTGCTTAGTGTCTGGTTCCCTGTCCTCAGTGGAATGCTTCTGAGACTCAGCTCTGTTGTTGCACATCAGCAGTAGTTCCTTCTTTAATGTTGAGGTGTGTTGAATTTTAAAAATATATCAAGTATTTTTTATCCATTGTGTTGTTGATAAAATTAGGGCAGTTTCCAGATACCAGTGATTATGGATAAATATGCTATTAAAATTTTTGGAAAACCTTTATTGTAGACATATGTACTTTTTTGAGTGTGCATTTGTTTAACCTTGTAAGAAAATGCCATATAGTTTCTGCACATGTTACTATAACTGTTTTTAAGTAATTTTTAAAAAATACTATACATTAATCTTACAGTATTCTAACTAATAATCAATATGAATAACCCAGTTCAAAATGAGTAACTATTAGACACAGAAAATTTTTTCAATAACATTCAATGCCCATTTGTTGAAAAAATGCTAAAATCTTTCTTTAACTTACCAGATATAGGCTGCCAATTTTTTTTAGTAAGGTCATATTTAATGATAAAACTTAAAATATGTTGCCTAGTTGTTTAGCAATAAAGTACCACATCTGATGTCACTGTTGTCTGCTCATGAAAGACCTGAGAATGGCTAGTATTTTATCTCTGGCTGACCTTGATGCCCTGCAGAAAGAAGAGAAGGCTAAGGTGGACTTTTGAACTGCTGGAGCATTGAAAAGGTGCCTTAACTCACACAGTGCCCCGTCAAAGGGTGGAATAACAAGTGGTTTGAGGAAATTAAGGAAGTCTTAGATTAATCACTAGCTAAGTAACCAGAGTTCAGTGACGACACACTACAGAGAACACAGACTTTATAGAATCAGTCTAAAAATTTCACTCAACAAATTGTAATAAAAGCAGCAAGAATCAACTCTAAGGAGAGGGGATTCTGACATCCAAAGTATCAACATAATATTATCTAAAATGTCTATCTTCAACAAATATTTGTGGCATAAAAAGAATTAGAAATGTATGGCCAATACATGTAAATGGAGGAGCCAACAGTCACTGTCTAGGGGGTGGGCTTATATTAGACTTAATTATTAATAGATGAAGAATTTAAATCAGCTAGTATAAATATGCTCAAGAAACTAAAATAGCCTTGTATAAGAATGAAGGCAGAGGGGGAGGGAGGACAGGGGAGGATGAGTGGATGGTGGGTATTTGGTCAGACCACACCTATGGTGCATTTTATAAGAGTACATGTCAAAGCTACTAAGTATAAATGTCTTAACACAATAATTAAAGTGAGGTGAAGGCTATGTTAACCAGTTTGATGAAAATATTTCAAATTGTACATAAAAACCAGCACATTGTATTCCATAAATGCATTAATGTACACAGATATGATTCAATTAAAAAATAAAGAAATGAGATAATGCATGTAAAGTGCTTAGGGCCATGACTGACTGATATTAAGTGGTCAATAAATGTTACTTATTAGTTTAGGGATGGGGACAATATAATCCTCTTAACACTATATTGAGGATTAACTAAGATGCTTGTAAAGGATTTAGGTCCCTACCTGACACTTACTCAGCACTCAATAAGTGCTCAATCTTGATCTAAAAAAAAAAAACGAATGAAATCAAAGATGAGAATGATGCCTAATCAAACATGGAGGAACAACAAAGACAGAGGGGCTCAAAAGGAGATTTGAGTGGATAAAACAAGGAAGAAGAAACCATGAGGATAAGGCAATAGGGATTACTTACTTCTGAGGAATAGAGAAGCATAAAACAGGAAAAAGTGTAAAATGACAATGTGAACAGACCATCAGAAGTCTCTGGTGTACACTCAACACATCAATATATGCACAATGAAGCCTCAGAAGGTCAGGAAACAGAATAAGGAACATAAGGAACACTTGAAGAAAAAATGGCCAAAGATTTTCCACATTGGATGAAAATTAATTTACATATTCAAGAAGCTCAACAAATCCCAAATAGCATCAGCTCCTTCTCCACAGGTTTCGGACTGAATAACAGAACCCCCTCTTTCTTCTCTAACATTCTGCTATACAAAAAGTAAGCAACCCAAGAATCAGTTACATATTAACCAACATCAGTCACTAGTAGATATCCTCAAGAATTTTGTTTTGTTATTTGACATAGGATTTTGCTCTGTCACCCAGGCTGGACAAATGGGTGACATGAAAGCTCACTGCACTCTAAAATTCCTAGGCCCAATGATCTTTCTGTTCAGTCTTCCAAGTAGATGGGACCACAGGTACATGGCACTCCACTCAGCTTTTTTTTTTTATTATTGTATTTTGTAGACACTTGCTATGTTGCCCAGGGTGGTCTTGAATGTTTGGCCTTAAGGGATTCTGCCGAAAATGCTGGGATTATAGGTGTGAGCCACTGTGTCTGACCTTCTCCTGTGTTTTCTCATAAAAAAAATCAGATCTTGGAGAAAAAAATCAAATGATTTTGTTTTTGTGTGTTGAAATCCCTTATACTCATCACATAGAATCAAAAAGTTTAATTTTTCCATATCTTCTTTATCGATAAATATTCTATTCCATATTCTATCACCTAACTCTCCACCTCTCTTCTGTACTACTTGCTTCTTTGGACTATTCATTTTGAAACTAAATTAGAGACAGAAACTCCAACTAACACTTCAACCCAAGTCATATCATAATAAAGGTATTGTCATACTAACTGCAAATACTTCCCAATTGCAATTCTTTGGGGAGTATGGTGTTTAGGGTAAAAAGTGGTCTAGACACCAGAGAATACTAGCAAGGAGAAAAGGAAAAACATGGCCTCAATGAAAGTTTGAAGCAAGATAACTTCAGTGGAATTTCTGAAAGCCAGGAGCCCACCAACCTGGGGTTACCATGATAGTTTGCAACACAGCATTGGTATGTCTAAAGTTCTCTTTTCTAAGTGAAAAAGCCAGCCCAACTGCATATGCAAACACATAGTAACCAGTTCTTAATGATTGACAACCACTGTCTTCTAGATAGGTCAAACTGAAGACTACAATTGTCAAATATCCCTATTGGAAAAAAATGCAATGGCGAACAACAAAAATAACAGTAGGAAAAAGAGAAAATGTGAAATGGAAAATCCTAGGTTATATTAGTTTTCCCATGAACTCCAGGACCAATTGTTACTAGGAGTTGTCCAAACATAGTTGACTCTATTGGGAACTTTGAGCTTTTCTGTGTCCTGAAATACGTGGAATTGTTAATCTGACCAAGGAGACACAAGTTGTTTTCAGTTTAAGAAACTGAGTAATGGTTAGGAAATAAAAAAGCTGGCTATGGGATATAGCTATCCTACCCAGATATGTAAAGATGTGGTAGTGTGTGCAATTGTTAGAACATTTATATGGTAAAATATACCCTTATAAAAGAAAAATTAAGAACATATCACAGACACAATAGTTTCAGGTTCATAGGTAACACTTAAGGGTGAACAACTATGTTATATAACCCAGATAAAGCAATGAGTGTGCCATAAGCTCTATATGTCATTCCCAGTGAACATTCCACTCTTCAACTTCTATGGCCATAATCCCTACTGAAAGACAGGCCTAAAGCACTTTCTTGTAGCCAATTTCACTTCTCTAGATAACTCCTTTGCCAGAGGCATTCTCAGTTTCTGTCCTGCCTGATCCCTTTGTTATTGCTCAAGGAATAAGTTATTTGCTCTACAAACCTGAAAACACCTCCAAAATAGAAAATTAATTCAAATAGACAATGAGGCTAGGAAAGCTCACCATTGCAAGCTTAGATGTGAGTTGCTTACTGATCTATGCTGAATGGAGGCTCATGGAAGATTCTATTAAGTTAAAAATATGCTGGATACAGCCTTTGGGCAGGTGTAAGTGCTGGTGCTGAGGGTGCCTTGGGAAAAAACAAGAAAAGATTGATCGCAATTGTTTCTTTCTCCTTGAAACATTAGGGTCCACTAGCCAAATAATAGCAAACACTGCTGTCCAGTGCCACCCCATACAAACAGGGTGCTACCCTGGACATTACTGAGCTCTCTGAGGAGCCCAAAGCCAATGGCTTCGTAATCAGGATCAGGAAACTTTCCCTTTCAGTTTCTACTGAGTCTGCATAGTAGCTGAGAGGTGGGGAAGTTGGGTCAGTTAGCTGAAGTGGAAACAGGATAGGAAGTAGAAATGGAAGGATAAGCATGGTGCTGGCACCTTGAACTTCTGTGGCAGGAAATTACTTAAGTAGAGTTCAAGGTAATGTTTCAGTGTTTGCCAACTGCTCTGGAACCTTCCACCACAGAAATCTGTGAATTGAGGATGTGGTGGTTGACATGTGAAGGGTCTTAGTTGGGATTGGTCAAAGTTGGTTTCTGGTCAGGTGTGGTGGCTCATGCCTCTAACCCCAGCCATTTGGGAGGCCCATGCAAGAGGATCACCTGAGGTGAGGAATTCTAGATTGCCTGTAAAACATAGCAAGACCCCAAACTCTATAAATCTGAGGAAGATTATGTGAAAATATACTCAGGGAGGTTAAGATAGGAGGATTGCTTAAGCCCAGGAGATTAATGCTGCACTGTACTATGAGGACACCACTACAGTCCAGCCTAGAGGACATAGTAGCACCTGACTGCCTCAAAAAAATCATCTTATGAAAAATGATATTTGAACTTTATGTATTATATTATAAAATATGCTATTTTTTAGGTATTTCAACCAACTACAAAATGTAGAATATATATTTACCTCAAAAACTACAAAAACAGGCAAGGGAACGGTTCTGGCCTAAGGACCATAGTTATCTCAGTCAATATGAATGAGCTACAAATCATTTATACATTGAGAGATCTTGATAAAGTAAAAATTAAGTGAAAATTATAAGACACAGAGAATAATGATCTACATGAGACCTTATTTATGAAGTTAAGGGTCCCTAAAAATATGTATGCGATTTAGTCCTTACAAATGCTCTGAGACTACATGAAAAGAAAATCAAATCAGAGATGAACATAGACTCATAGTTTTGGTTTTCTCACCTTGGGGAAAAGGAACCAAAGATCTGGGGCCTGAGTTTTGTGCAGAGAATTAGACTCACAGTTGCTCATTCCAACAAGAAAACTAGATAAACAACCACCTAACTCCACACATAACGAAAAGGGGTCATATGATAAGAGCGAGGTTTGAGAAGAGATTATGATACATTCTCTGTGCAACTGAACCATACCAAAAAGAACAAAAAACAAAAGCAAAAAAAAAAAAAACAAACAAAAAATATATTACTTCCTGAATATAAGGTGGGAAGGTGAGGAAACTATGTGGAAAAGATATATCCCAATGGTCTCCTCTGTTGTAATATGAGTAATTTTCACAATGGAGACAACATTGGCTGTGATGGGCAAGTCTGACAGGGAAGCATGTGGAGGGTGAAGAAGAACTACTCCTAAATTGTTTGAAAATCATATTTGATGTCCACATTGCAATGTCAAACAGTGAAATATATATCATTGTGTCTCTACCTTGGCACTATGGACCTTTGGTCTGGATCATTCTTTGCTGTGGGTGGCTGTCCTGCATCTAGTAGAACATTGAGCTGTGTCCCTGGCCTCCAATTACTAGTTAACAGTAGATCCCCCCTTTCTCAGTTAAGACAACCAGAAATGTCCATAGACATTGTTAAATTAACCTTCAGGGCCAAAATCACCCCTACCTTCAATGAGAACCACTTGAATATAGAATAGAGCTCAGAGAGGAATTCTCTGCTACAGACACGAATTTTCAAAGCCATAGTAGATACCTGACACTGATATCTCTCACACTCACAGGCTTCCTTCCCACCTGTTGGTCATAGCCAGCTTCTTTAGTCACCTAAGCTCACTTACCAACACCCTTCCACTTCCCAATTCTCCCTCAGGCTCAGCCATGCTGTTCACCACCTGACACTGGGAAATTTTCTCCTTGCATTCCGGCCTGCTCTTTCTTCTGGGAAATGAAATTCCCACCCTACCTTAGGCCACAACCCCTGCCCATCCCTCAACACGCATATCATCTAGAAAAGCTATTCTGATATCACCATCCAAAAACACTGCCTATCATTGCGGGAACAGGAACATAAGTGTCTGTCTGCTCTTATTCAAACTATATTGCAAGACTATAATCCCTGCATTGGAGGGCACCTCTAGGATCTCATGTACTGAGTTTTTTCATCCTCTGAATTCTTGATTCTCTGGTAGCTGGGTCCTTACTGACCTGGGGACTGACCCTTGTAGGACTGACTCATTCTTAAGGATAGCAAATAACTCACCTTTCCTATCCACACCAACGTTGGATGGTTGTTCCAGCACCCATACTCTCAATCCTCTTCTAGCTGGCATTATACTCCAGGTGGCAATGTTCCTGTCTTAATCATCATGGGGCCTGGTACCAGACAACTAGAGATTTCTCCAAGTCTACTTACCCTACTTTGCCTTGCCTTTCCATTGAAACCACAATAAAGGTCCCTATCCAGTCTTTCCCCTCACCACTTCTGAAGGTCTACTAGTGTATAGCTTTCCTGTATGACCCTGCATGAAGTGGCAAGCTTCCTCTTTTGGACATTGTGATTAACAGATCATTGTTTTCAATGGTAGGCATACCCTGATCTGTTGGCCTCACTATACCTGAGAAATATTAAAACATATGTTAAAACAGGCCAGTAACCCCAGCAAGGATTAGCCACACAGCAGGATCAAGACCTATGTGTTGAATAAAAAAGGGATAGCATTTTCTCCTCCTTGTCTGATTTCATGGATGCCCCTCAACTGGAGAAGAGACACTGCACCGTAGACTGGGCATGGGGCCTGATTAAGCTGTGTCTTGCTCAGGGGCTGAACCACCTGTCCCTCAGCATGCTCAAGTTCCTTCCATGCTTTCTGATCTTGGAAATGGTACACTCTAGAACCCCAGGGAGTCCTTGGTTTTAGAGGCATTGGGTTGGAGTAATACTTCTGGCCCAATTGTGGGCCACTGTGACTGCTATCTCAAAGAGGTCACTGGGGGCAAAATACTCATGGAGGGAGGTATTGGTAGAACCATAGCATCTGTAGATCCTAGCATGAGACAGGCTGATAGAGCATTTGCATAACTTTCTTTGGTTTCCTTGTATAGAGTCTGGAGGGAAGGCCAATTTTCTTACTTTTGAAAGAAGGAATATGTTATTTGTTTTTGGGAATTGACTGGGAAAGTTAACACTTGCTCCTAAAGCCACCACAGTGGTTACCTGGGCAGAGAGGGTTCATCTGTCCTTGAAGACACTTAAAAGTAAAGAGAACACTGGTGTTATAATAAAGCTATAAAGTTCCTTCTCATGACTGAGATAAGGAAGTTGAAGGTGGTGGGAGTGGGACACTCTTCTCTACCTTCATGATGAACTCTGGCAATTGTCAACATAAACAAGCCTCAGATCCCTAAAGGGCATTTTCAACTTTAGATTAATAGGCCCGACCCCCAAAATTTCTCATTTAAGAGTTCTAATAAAATGAGTAGTGGATCAACTCACAGAGAAGAAATTGCCCTTCTCAGGTCTGAATCCTAGTCTGCCTCTTTCTATCTCTGGAACTTTGGTCAAGTGACTTGAGCTCTCTCTCCCTTAGTTTGTTTATCTGTACATGGGATAAACATTGAATCTGCCCACACCAGCAGTATTTGTCACAATTGCTCAGTCCTTCATGGAACACTATCTTTGTGCCCTTCCTGCACTCCACATTCCCTCAGTTTCTACTGGATGCTCACTCTTCATCTTTGTCTATATTCTTCACATTTGTTCAAACTCTAATTGCCCAGTGACTCAGTCCTCAGAACACTCCACCTCTATCCTTATGAGTCTTTAATCTCTCAGTCTCATACTGCTGTCGTAATTAATGATTGAAAGAAGTTGTATACTAATAGGAAAAGAGTCCCCTATAGAAACAATTGAAATATAATACCTATTTGTCTTTCTGACATGCCATCATTTTGATACTTTAAATCTTTATCACTCTTACATTTTTTTGTTCCCTTGTGATTAGACATTTTGATGCACTATAATGATTCAGCAAATCACTATTTTTCATCAGCATATCAGCAATTTTGATCCCATTTGCAATTTCACATACCTCTTGTCATGAAATATAATATAGTTGCAGCATCTAAGAACTAAGATATAGCATATTAATATTTGGAAAGTAAAGCTGAAAATAAGTAATTTCTTCAATCCTAACAGATTTTCTACTCTGGAAGTCTGTAACCAAAGACTCCACTAGGCTCTTGGTTGTGCCTGTATGAGTGTCTCCATCACTCATTTTTATGCTGGGGGAGAGGGGATATGTACACTCAGTAATAGCACCATGAATTACCAGACAATTGAGATCAGGATCTTGGACCAGGAATTCACTACGCTTTAGGGACTTGTGGATGTGGAAGACATGGATGTTCATGAAGAAAATTTTCGTAGGCTTTCAAAGTACAACTTGATATGTAGTAGTTGAGCTAAACCATCAGAGACTTTAAAACATCTTCATGGAACTTTGTCAGATTGTGAGCAACAGTGCCCTTTGTGTAACAGTCTGCATAAAAATCATTATACTAGCTGAGGGGGAGCAAGATGGCAGCCGCGTTACAGCTTCTTTGCAACCAGGCATGATGAGATTGGGGACAGAAGACTCCAAGTACCTCTGGCTTGGGGGCTCTGCCCAAAAACATCCCTTTGGGGATGCAGGGAGACAGTGAGACTTCCAGAACAATGGAGGAGGACAAAAGCAGTGGATAAGTGGCAAGGGGTTGCATTACTTCAGTCTGATGCAGCAGTGGCTGCTGTGGCTGTACCTACAACAGCAATGAGATTGCAGGCAGGGAAGGCCTTCCCTGTGGGTTGTTTGTTATGGGGGCCTTGGGGACTTAGGTGAGTTACTTGGGAGAACTTGGGCTAGAGTGTGGGTGACTTTAAGCATTGTTCATGGTCTGGGTCTGAGTACTAGGCCAGAACAGAGCTATCATTTTTCAACTGCAGGCCATGGACAGCCATTGTGGGAGAGCTACCATGAAGGCCTCAGGGTAGCAGACTGAGGCCAAGGCTGGGAGAACATGGATGAATGATCTAGTGACTGTGAACAGCAACAAAAGAGAGGATTGAGATGAAGAGAAAGAGCAGACCTGTTCAATGTTTGGCAGCAGGAGAGCTGCCTTGCAGTCTCAGCCCTTAGGACTATAGAGTGAGGCTTGTTTTGGTGCACTGAAGAAGCAGGGAGCCAATTCAGGAGAGATCCTAGTGACACAGGCTTTCCTGGGAAAGCCACCACTTAGCCAAGGATAATGGTTTAATGTGTCTTTTAAGAGAGTGGAGGAGAGTTTTAGGCTCTCAACTCTGCAGGGCTTGAGGGCCAAGAAGTCATCAGAGGCCTCCAGTCTCCATCTTATACAGCTGTATGAGCATTGTGATTAGCATCTGATACCTCAGGAGATCATCTGTTGCGGTGTGGTTCAAAGTACCCTACTGTACTCCAAACAATAAATTTGTTGCTAAAAATCATTTTCCTTTAGAAATATCAGAATTGACAATTGCTAATGAGGAATCTATACGAACAGATGAATTAGGCAATAAAAAATCTACAGCTCACATCTTTCCTGTAGTTAGATCAATTCAGAATGATGGCCTGCAAGGCCCGCCTATTCATGTTCCAGTTGGAATAAAATTCCTAAGGACCATTAAAGATTCAGTATTTGAATATGGGCCAACGTCCCCTTTTGTTCTTGGAGTTTTAAATTCTCACTGTACAGAGCATATCTTTTTACCAGAAGATTGGGAGACCTTGGCTAGGGCCACTTTAAGTCCTGGACAGTTTTTACAATTTAAGGCATGGTGGTTAGAAGAGGCAACTTTACAACAGCGTGCCTCTGGGGTCCCAGTAGGACATCTAATGGGATCAGGAGATCAAGCTTCAATAGAAAATCAATTGCGTCTTCCACATGAAATCCTCCTTCAAGTAAAAGATGTTTGTATAAGAGCTTGGCAGAGGTTAGAAGAGAAAGATGGTATTAAACCATTTTTCACCAAAATAATACAGGGAAATAATGAGCTTTATTTAGAATTTGTGGCGTGTCTACAGACTGCCATTGAAAGATCAATACCTGGGATAGAAGCTCGACTTAATGCTGCTACTTTAGCAAATGCTATAAGCAAAAAGAAACCTAAATATTTTAACTGTGGCAAATTAAGACACATCAGAGCTAACTGTTGTAAAAGTAAAATTAAAACTGCTCCGGGTACAAAGTTCCAGGCGCCAGGAATTTTTCGCCATTGTGAACATGGTAAACTAATTGGAATTCGAATTTTACTTTACCACAAAGGAAAAACAGCTCCTGTTAAAAGAAAAGATGGTTTTAGAAGCACTGAAAAACAGGTTTTTTAACATACTCAAAAACCTGCCAAACCCTACCATTAAAAGGTGCTTCCTCAAGGCATGTTAAACAGCCCCACCTTGTGTCAACTGTTTGTAAATCAACCTTTAGAAAAAGTAAGAACTATGTTTCCTAAAGGAATATGTCTACATTATATGGATGATATTTTGATTGCTCATCCTGATAAATTAAAGTTAGATCAAATGTTTAATGCAGTACAAAATAATTGTAAACAGTATGGTTTAATAATTTCTCAGGATAAAATTCAAAACCAAGATCCTTGGGAATATTTAGGATATAAAATTACTAAACAACAAATTATTCCTCAGAAAGTCAAGATCAGAAAAGATTCATTAAAGACTCTCAATGATTTCCAAAAATTGTTAGGAGATATTAATTGGATTAGACCAACTTTAGGAATTCCAACATATGCTTTAAAACATTTATTTTCTACTTTAGAGGGAAATCCAGATTTAAAAAGCCCTAAGGTATTGACCCCAGAGGCTGAAAAAGAATTGCAGTGGGTAGAACAACATATCCAGCAATCTCAACTTGATCGAATTGAAAAAGTAGAGCAATTCTATTTATGATTTTCCTTCCAGCCGTTCACCCACAGGTTTATTAACTCAAGATAAGGCTTTTATAGAATGTTGTTTTTGCCTAATAAAGCTACTAAGAAAATTGAAACATATATTCGTAAGATTGCAGCAGTGATATTAAAAAGAAGACACAGATTTAGATAATTAATTGGCTATGACTCTTGCAAAATTACTGTTCCTTTAACCAACTCTCAAATTAATAATTTGTTAATTTTTAATACAGAGTGACAAATTGCTCTCTCTTATTTTTTAGGAACTTTGGGTAATCATTCACAGGATAAAAGAATTCAATTCCTTAAGAAAACTAATTGGATTTTACCAAAAATAATTAAGAATGAACCTATTGATGATGCATTGACTTTCTATACTGATGCTAATAAACAAGGGATGGCAGGTTATATTGGACCTGATATTCAAAAGGTTGAACAATCTCCTTATAAGTCTGTACAAAA
>CAUYRH010097836.1:0-18956 GCA_963574655.1 Perodicticus potto
TCACAGAAAAAGTGATTGATGATGTTGGGGCCACAGTAAGACAGTCGAGAAATGAGAAAAACTTTGACCATAGAGATGCCAAAACCTCCAGCCCAAGAGCCAGCTGCCATCTGGACACACAACTGGCCACTGACAATAACACGGTAGTGGAGAGGATGGCAGATAGCCACATAGCGGTCATAGGCCATAACGGCAAGAAGGACACATTCAGTGCAGGCCAAGCCCAGGAAAAAGTAGAGTTGTGTCATACAGCCTTCAAAGGAAATTAGCTGTCCGTGGTCCTCTTTAGAACTAACAAAGCCAGCAAGCATCTTGGGAATAGTGACAGTGACATACCAGATCTCCAGAAAGGACATATTAGCCAGAAAGAAGTACATGGGTTTGTGGAGGGTGGAATGGTTTCTAATTGCCACAATGATGAGTATGTTCTCAGTTAGCACCAACACATAGGCCACTAGTGAAATGGTGAACAGTAACGCCCGCAATGGCAGGGGAACTGGGAATCCCAGCAACACAAACTCACTCACTCTCCCACTATGGTTTCTCCTCTCCATCATTTCAATCCTGCACAGTGCTCTTCAGGAGATAAAAATAGAGCGTTTTCAGGAGAAAGCAACAAGAGCCCAGCCTTTCTCTAGGTGAGTTTGCATTGGTGAAATGTGTATAGTGCATATAATTAATCACTGAGCTGAGGCCATGTTTTTCCTCTTTAATCTGGAATGAAATTCAGACAAACAAGAACAAAAATAAATGACTTTGTGTTGGGGATAGGATAGGAATCTATTCTTACCTTTGGAAAAGCATGTAGTGAGAAATCCCAGGTAAAAGTGACACCTGGGGTAAAAATCCCAAAGAACATAGATAAGAAGCAGAAATAAAAATTATGCTAAAGTGAGAATTTGTCTGTGAGCTGGAATGTGACTCTGTTTTAAGGAAATAAGTTACCCATGAAGGAGAAACAATAATACTGTTAATACATAGAACACAATATGTTAAGTACTGACAGAGTTCTAAAGAGTTTTCAGAATTAATTCACTTGTTTCTTCAGAATAATCCTGTGAGTTAGTACTGTTTAAAGTCCATACTGAATGTTCAAAGAAACTGAAGCAGAGAGTGTTAAAGGACTTATTCTATCAGGGTCACAGATATAGTAAAAGAGGTGGAACAAAGAAGTTGAGACCTCAGAGCTTCAAAACATTCAAGGAAACATGAAGAAGGGGCTGTGAAATGCATCCTAGACTTACAATGGAGAGAGGAAATAGTTGAGAATCAGCTAGAGAAGCAACTCCCTTCTACAAGGAAGAAGAACTAAGGGGGAACACAAGGAAGTAACAGCACCAGTAAAATGAAAGTCCTACAGAACCCTACTTGAGAGTCACCTGGAAATTAGATTAGGAAATGGATACTGGATGGCCAAAGGATTTAGAATCCCATCGGTTCTAAAAGTTTTACTAACTGGGAACCAGAGTACAACATCTTCCTTAGCTTCAAGACCAATATAAAGAACCACACCTGTGGAGCAAATCGCAAGGGTACAAGTCAAATCTATCAAGTATAGAACATAATTGTCTTAACACAATAATTAAGCAAGTGAGGCGAAAGCTATATTAATTAGTTTGATGTAAGCATTCCAAATTGTATAAAAAATCAACCCATTATACCCAATAAATGCATAAATGTATTCATGATCTATATGTATGAGTCTTAATAAAAAGAAAACAAAAAAGAACCCAAGATTATCTTGGTATCGAGGATAACACTTTGTCCTTTCAAAACTTCAAGTCCTTTCTGGGTCTCACATAAAACAGAAGTTAGAATTTCCACACTGGAGTTGATATAAACAAGAGGCTATTTCTGTCCAGTGTCCCTGTAAGGTTGTAGCATTGGGAGAGAGTATAGAGATTAGAGGGTGACAGAGTACCATCAGTTGAACATCTGGATGCTATTTCTTTTCAGAAGATACTCTACTTTTTGGTCTTAGACATATTTCTATGAGGCTAGCAGGAGCAGAATGTATTGACAAATCAATCTTCAACCTTCTGGTTGCGTTCTCCTGGAATTTCTCTTCTCTTTATGCCATGCTGTCAGTACTTGAGTATTATCCAGTACAGGAGACTTTGAAACTTCTGTCAGTACTTCAGGACTGTAATGCAAAAGCATTGTTTGAATTTCTTATCACTCTCATTCTTACCATCCATACCCATTATTTAATTTTTTTGAATTAGTGATCTATCTGTTATGTTCTAGATGGGGGTTGGGGAGAGGAAGGGACAGTGATGCTGTGTAGCCTGGTTCCTCACAAACCACAAACAAGTACCTGTCCACAGTCCAGAGGTTTGGGGACTGCAGTATGGGCCAAGAGTGGTGGGACCTGAAAGATTCAGAAGACATGCACCTAGTCTTCAAGGAACTCATAAGCTAAAAAAAAAACAAAACAAAAAAACAACTCATAAGCTAGCAGTAGGGACATGTCTTCATCATCTCATCCCTGAAAGTCTAAGCTGCCATGCCTATCCCCACACCATGCATGTACACACATACATAAATGGGAACCTCACATCCCTGGTTGCCATTTATTACCTCAGCCTTGATTCTTTCTTCTCAATACCTGCCTTATATGCCATTCATTGTGCTTTTGACCTTTTCTTGCCCTCTGACCTTCATACTTATTCTTTAGCATTTTCGACCTTCATATTTAATGTGCTGCACACTTGAAAAACATTAGCCTTTCACACGTGGACTTCTAACTGGTCTCTTTGCTTATGCTGTCACCAGTAAAGCTAAAATAGGACCATTTTACTTCCCCACTTAAGATCTGTCCATAGTGTCTGTTTGCCTACATAATAATATTCAAACCGTTTCAGAAGGCCACTCACTACTTTCTCTAAAACCCTTTCTCTTGCCACCACCAACACTGTATTTTATACCAGGCAGCTCTCAGAACACAAGATGTATATCACTTCATAGCTCTGCTCATGTCACAATCTCCGTGAACACAGGTAACGTCTATTAGGCTTCCAGTCTTGGTTTATATGGCATCTCCTCATAGAGACAGGGGTTGCCCCCACCCTTTTTCCCCCCTTTCTCTTCATAGGTTTGGTGAGTTTCCTCTAAATACTACTCCTACTAGAGCCCAGGAAATCCTGTATGTCACTTTACTTGCTGCATCACTACTTCTATTGCTCTGATAGATATAAAGGAGGAACTATGTAGCTGAAGTGGCCCCATATGTCCTTAAAGTTATAACGAGGAGTGGAAGTAATTCCCTGGATATCAAATGGATTTTTCAAATACACAATGTTTAGAAAAATCTTTTCTATGCATGATATTCCTCTATCATAATGAAGAACATTAGCATCCATGAAGTCAGCTATGCCAGAGATCTGGAAACTTCCTAGATATTTTCTACCCATCCTGTCCTCACACCCACCACATATTCCTTCTCCGGCTGATCCAAGTCCTATCTGAACTGCCTCTTAAATTATTTCTCCTGTCTGTCCTCTTTCTCCTATACTTTTACTGCCTTCCCCCTAGTTTCTTCGTTATCACCTCTCCAAAACTACACATACTTCTACAGAATAGATTATTTATTGCTATGTCTGTTTCTTCATCTAACAATAGTTCCTATTACAGGGTCTGCTTTAGTTACAGATTTTTAATGACTTATACATGAATGAAAAAATAGAGGAAGCCACAATATGGGCACAACAGATGAATTTAAGATAGTAGGAATGGAATATAGACAAAGCAGAATGTAAAAAGAATTAGGCTATAAATAATTCAGAAAAGAGAATTTAAGTGGATTACCAGAAAATATAACAGACTCAAAATAATGTTTTAAGAAAACATACATTGAATGTAAAACTTCAGAGACAAGAGAAAACGTGAAGTAGGATTAAGTTCAGGAATATTGAATTGCAATGGCTAAGAAGTATGATATTTAGATAGAATGAACTTGCTATATAAACAATAAATCCAAGGAAAGATTAGGTGGACATAGCCAGAATATGACAAGGAGAGACAAGGAATAGAAGATCAGAAAGAGTGTAGGGATGGAAGGTAACTATGCTGGAATAGATAAGGAAAGTGATATTAGACTCAGTATTAACAGAATGGACCAGACATGGAAAATATTGGGGGCTCTGGAGCTATATTAGATGTAGAGAGGAACAATAAGATGGGTGGATTGGATAGAAGTAAAGGAAACATAGGACAATTGACCACTTGAAGAGGAATCAGCAGATAACAGAATCTACTTACTTTATTCAGATATCATTGACTCATCAAGGTCCTCCTGAGATAGTCAGGTTGATTAGGTGATGACGCTGGGAGTATACTGGAAAGAAAGTTAAAGCATCAGAACAAGGAAAGATGGGATGGAGACACCATCTTTTCTTCCTCCTTTGGCCAGAGAACTGCCAAACGAGGAAAGGCAACTTTATCTTACACCTCCTTTCCTTAGTCACACTTGCCCTCCTCCTCTGATGCTTTGGGATGACTCTGAGGCAGAAGCCCAAGAGACCAAAAGAGGCACAAGAGGGAAAAAAGAGACTGGAGCACAGGACAGAGGAAGGAAATGTTCAGGACACTCAGAAGTTTTTCAAGAAGTTTCATGAAGGAAAGTGTGTCACAACACCCACCTCATAATTTCCCCCCTTGCCTTCTGGTTCCCTGGAAGTCTCCACATCTTTCTGTCATGCTCTGCTCCTGCTCAAAGGAAAACCATGGGTTTTGGACCAAGACTATATGGGCTCATGTCCTGACAGAGCCATGTAATTTTGGGCCATTTACTTAGCTGCTGTAAGCCATTGATTCCTAAATTTTTTAATGAGAATAATATGCCTCACAGGGTCATTGAGAAGAGAAAGTGTTATTAACATATGTAGGGACTCAACAATGCTGCACCGTTCCTTCTTTTATCTTCTGGTGCCATGTGGGTGATACCCCTTCATTTCATGATGTCACAGGTGAAACACTGATTGGAGCGTTAGAGTTTCTGAGTTGTAGTTTCATGTTTATAATTGGTATTTTTTTTAACCTAGGTGTTTTTTATATGCTTATTTTCCGAAAAATGATAAAAAAAAATAAGAGTTTTGATAAAGAAAACAAAGTTTGTGAAAAGGTTTAGCACAGTACTCAATCCATAGTAGCCAGTATAATGTTGGGGTAATGACGTGGGCGCCACAGTCACACTGCTTCTGTTCAACTATGTGACCTTGGGGAAATTATTTAAACTCTCTAAGCCTCTGTTTTCTCATTTGTAAAATGGGAATAATTCTAATTTGTATCTCACAGTGTTGTTTTGAGGATTAAATGAATTAACATATGTATGGAAGTTTCTTAGAACATTAACCAAAATAGATTTCTTTTTTAATTTGAAAATAGTAAATTAGTTCAAATTATTTTGATACATGGATAGATTTTATAATGCTTTAGTCAGGGCCGTAAGTGTGCCCATCACCTGAATAGTGTCCATTGTACCCATTAATCAGATTTTTACCCCTCCCCATTCCACTTCTTGTTTTCCAATGATTTTTACTTCTTTCTGTGCCCATGTGTGACTATCAATTAGTTCCAAAGTGCTAGACAACTCATGAGTAAATTAACAAGATGTAGTGTACACACACACACACACCATGGAGTACTACTCAGCCATAAAAAGAAATGAATTAATGTCTTTTGCAGCAATGTGGATGGAAATGTAGACCTTTATCCTAAGTAAAGTATTTCTTAATAAATGTTAAGACTTTATCCTAAGTGAAGTATTTCTTAATAAATGTTAAGTTGAGACTGGAGAGAGAGAAATTATTAGTGGTAATATTGAAATATTAGAAATACTAGAAATAAAAGAAGGATTTTGAGTTGAAGAAGGATTCTCATAAGTAACTGGGAGAAAACATTTCTTGAAATTTAAATAATTTAGAAGGAAATGAGTAAGATTAAGCAGTATCATTGCCTATGTCAGTGTGCTACTTATAAATCTCACAGATCTCATCATAGGAGCAAAACTTCGGGGATGGAAAAGATACCGAGGAAGTCATGGGAAACTCACCAAGCCATAAGAAAGTGAAGCAGCAGGTGCAAAGAAAGGAAGGTTATAAAAGATGACCTGCGAATAAAAGTCATACACCATAAACATTGTAATAAACTCTATTTTGAAAAAGACCAAAAATGTGTGTATGTGTGTATACATTTTTGTGTGTGTAGATTATGTGTGTGTGTGAATTACTATACCATTAGCTGAAAAACTATCAAAGCCAGCAACTGGTTGAATTGGTATTGATTTGGTTGATATGGTAGTACTGTCCAAATGAGGGATATTTTCAATAGTTCAGATTTATTAAGATTGATGTCAGATGTCAGATTGCCTTTGATTATTATTATGAGTCAACAGACCACATCAAAAGGCTAAAACTAAATAAATTAAACAATAACCATTTCAATATATGTAGTATTTAATCCATATAATAAACTCAACAGCCATGATGATAGAGGGGTTGTATTCTTAGGTAAATACAGGTCCATATTTCTTTCGCAAAATTGGATATTGGATATTTCAGATTTTAAAAAGGCAGTATGCTTCTATACTATACATTTTCAAACACACCCCAGAGAGTTCTGAAGCAGCATCCTATAACTAACATATTAATAGCTCTACATGAAAACATGTGACTATTTTTACAACATGAAATAAATAAAGACCATAAACAATATCATATCAAGTCACAATAGATTTTGTCAGTTTAGGCTCCAAATTTAGGAAAAAATTGTTCTTTTCAAAGCTGTTTGGATTTTGGAATAGCAGATAAGAAAATTGCAGATTGCTTGTGGATTCTGTACCTATTTAAAACCAAATGGATATAGGAAATGGGAATTACTAGGTAAATTTTTATTAAAACAGAAGATGGCAAGAATACTCTCTATCCCTATTATTTCACATTGCTTTGGCAATTTTTGTCACCACAATACAACATGACATTTAAACATATAGAAAATATAGGTGAAAAAATATTAGTTGCATATAATATGATCATGCTTATGCAATATATGAGTGCTAGGCTGAAAATTGTTAGATTACTATAGGAAATAATACAGAAATATTCCAGGTACCCTTTGCCCAGTTTCTCACATGATAATGTGTTACAAGACCATGGTACATGATCTGTATATATCCACACACATACGTTCAGGATACAGAAAGTCCTCACGTTGCCCTTTTGTAGGCAGAACCATTTCTCTCCTGCCCTGAACTTTCCCTTAACCCCTGCAACCATTGATCTGTTCTCCCTTTCTTTAACTTGCCATTTCAGGAGTGCTACACTATAACAGAATCACATATATGTGATCTTTTGGAATTGGCTTTTTCCACTCACATAATTCTCTGGAGATTCATCCAGGTGATTGTGTGGATCTGCAGTTCATTCTTTTAAATAGCTGAGTAGTTTTCCATACTATGGAAATACCTCAGTTTACTTAACGTGGACCAGTTAAAGGATATCTGGCTTGTTTTCACCTCAGGGCTATTAGTAACACAGCTGCTATAGACATTTGTGTAAGGTTTTTATGTGAACATAAAGTTTTAATTTCTCTAGGAAAAATACGGAATGCAATTGCTGAATCATATGTCAACTGAATGTTCACTTTTTAAAGAAACTTTCAAACTGTTATCCAGGGTGGCTGTTCCATTTTGCATTACTACCAGAAATGTCTGATACAGATTTTCCACACTCTTGCCATCAGTGAACATTGTCACTATTTTTTATTTCAGTGCTTTCGATAGATATATTGTGATCTTACTGTGGTTTAATTTGTATTTCCTTATAAGCTAACCAAAAGGAACTCTTTTTTATGTGTTTATTTTCCACCCACATATCTCTCCATTGAAATGTCTCTTCATATATTTTGCTTACATTCTACAAATTGACAGATTAGTCTCTTTATACTGGTGTTTTGAGAGTTCCTTATATACTCTAGATCAGGCGTCCTCAAACTTTTTAAACAGGGGGCCAATTCACTGTCCCTCAGACCGTTGGAGGGCCAGACTATAGTTTAAAAAAAAAACAAACTATGAACAAATTCCGATGCACACTGCACATACCTTATTTTGAAGTAAAAAACGAAAAGGGAACAAATACAATTCACATCAATGCATGTGGCCCGCTGGCTGTAGTTTGAGGACCCCTGCTTAGTTCTACATGGTTTGCAAAGATAGTGTGGCCATAAAGTTCTTTTAGTTTTAAACTGCACACTATTTTAAATTGCCCACAAACTTTACGGCCGCCCTGTATACTCTCCCAGGTTCTATTTTGATTCTTTAACAGGATATTTTATAAGGCAAATGTTTTAATTTTGATGAAATCCAATTTATCAATTTTATCTTTAAAGAATATTTTTAGGTGTGAATTCTAAGAAATCTTTGTCCAGCCCTAAATGCCAAATATTCCCTCCTATTTTTTTATTCAAGTTGTATAATTTTGAATTTTACATTTAAGCCAGTGATCCATCTTGAGTAAATTTCTGTATATCATATGAGACTTGGACTGACATTTATCCACAGATGCCCCAAATCCACAGGTATCCAAGTGCTTCAGCACCATTTGTTGAAAGACTTTCTTCCCTCTAATTTATTTTGCACATTATTGAAAACACAGAGATCATATGTTTTTGAGTCTATTTTTCAATTCTTTAATTTGTGTCATTGATTTCTGTACCTATGTCACCATAAATAACACTATAACTATAATAAGTGTTTTGATTTCTTTATTTTTTCCCACTTGTTTTAGGTATTCTAGTTTGCTTTCCACATAAAGTTTGGAACAATTATGTTGGAATTGACTGAAAGAAAAAAGCCTTTGCTCTGATTTTGAAAGGAATTGCACTAAACTGATATATCAATTTGAAGAGAGTTGATATTGTTTCTGTTTTAAGCATTCCAGTCCACAAAACATGTGTTTCTTCATTTGTTTAGATCTTCTTTGATTTCCTTTATCAACATTATGTAGTTTGCAGCATACAAGTCTTCTATATGTGCTGTTATATTTACAACACCTAAATATTTCCTTTTTGAGTGATTGTAAATGGTATTGTATTATTAATTTCAGTGTGTACATGTTTCTTACTAGTGTACAGAAATACTTGATTACTGTATGCTTATATTGTATCCTGTGACCTTGCTGAAGATATTTTTAGTTCTAGGGTTTTTTGCTGTTGCTGAGTCCTTGAGATTTCCTACATTCGCAACCACATCATCTGCCATAGTAACAGTTTTATACCTTTCTTTCTGATCTGTATGGCTTTGATTTCCTTGCCTTGCCTTCTTTCAGTACTAGAATTTCCATAAACTATGTTGCAGAGGAGAGGTGAGTAGATCTCCTCATCTTATTCCATATCTAGGGAGAAGGCATTAAAGCTTTCACCATCAAGGAAAGTATTTGTCATAGGTTTTGAAATGTTTATTTCATTTTAAAGTGACAAAATTTTATAAATTACAGTATGAAACATGATGTTTTGATATATGTGTACCTGTGTAATGATAAAACCAAACTAATTAACATATTCATTGCCTCACATACATTTTTTTCTGATGGATACATTTAAGGAGTACTGTCTTAGCAATTCACAAGTATATGGTGCATTATTATTAACTATAGTTACTTGTTGTACAGTAGGCTTCTCCAGAACTTATTCCTCTCAAGTCTAATTGAAACTTTGTAAGGGTCCCTTTTATCTACATCTTTCCACTCCCCTGCTGTCTATCCTCCTTCCCCCAGTCCCTAGTAACTACCACTCTACTCTGCTTCTCCAAGGTCAAATTTTTTAGACTTCCCATACAAGTGAGATAGTACAGTGTTTGTCTCTTTGTGTCTGGCTTATTTCACTTAGCATAATGTCCTTCAGATTCACCTATGTGGTCATAAATGACAGGATCTTCTTTTTCCAGGCTAAACAGTATTCAATGTGCATATGTGTTACATATTTTAATTACTCATCTGTTGATGAACATTTAGGTTGATTTCAGAGCTTAGCTATTGTCAAAAATGCTGCAATAAATGTGAGAGTACAGATATCTCTTCTTCATACTGATTTCCATTTGTGTGGATATTTACCCAGAAGTGGAATTGCTGGATCATCTGGTAGTTCTATTTTTAATATTTTGGGAAACATTCATACTATTTTCCAAAATAGAAGTCCCAATTTATATTCCCATCAACAGAATACAAGGGTCCCTTTCTCCACATTCTTGCTTACACTTGTTATCTTTTGTCTTATTTATAATAGTCATTCTAACAGGTGTGAAGTGATAGCTCATTATGGTTTTCATTTGCACCTCTTGGTGAGTTTTTAAAAAAAAATTGTTGGGAAATTTGTGTGTCTTATATCAAAAAAGTCTATTAATGTCCTTTGCCATTTTTTTTAAATCAAGTTATTTATTGTCTTGCTATTAAGTTGCTTTCATTTCTTATGTATTTTGGAGGTTTAGATATTGACCCTTATCAGATGTGTGGTTTAAAAATACATTCTCTCATTCATTAGGCTCTGTCTTCACTCTGTTGGTTATTTGTTTTCCTATACAGAAGCATTTTAGTTTGATAGACCCTTATTTATCTGTTTTTCCATTTGTTCCTATGCCTTTAGAGTCATATCTAAGAAATATTTTTTAAAATCAATGTCAAAAGCTTTTTTCCTTCTTTTTTTACTGGTAGTTTTATAATTCCAGGTAGCATATTAAATCTTTAATCCATTTTGTGTTGATTTTTGTGTATAGAATAAGATAAGAGTCCAGTTTTATTGTTCTGAATGTACATATGTATGATTTTTCCAAGATCATTTTTATTGAAGAGATGACCCTTTTCACATTGTGTGTTTTTAGCCCTTGTAATAACTTTTTGTAGATGCCTTTCATAAAAATGAGGAAGTTATATTCTATTTTAATTTTCTGAGCATTAACACAAGTTAGTGTTGAATTTTGTCGAATGTGTTTTTTGTATTTCTTCCTGAGAAATTATGTGCCATTTCTCTTAGCCTTTTAATGTGCTGGATTATATTGATTGATTCTCAAATACTGAACCATCCTGCATATGTGGAATATACCACACTTGGTCACAGGTGCATAATTCTTTTTCCATATTGATGAATTATATTTTCTAACCAATTGTTAAAGATTTCTTTATTTGTATTAACAAGAAATATTGGTCTATAACTTTGTTGACATGTCTGTTGTACTTTATCTGGTTTTTGCATCAAGACAAAATTAGATTCCTAAAATGGATCAGAAAGTTTCTGTCTTCCTCTATTTTCTAGAAGGAATTGTGTAGTATTAATGTCAATTCTTTTTATACCATTGGCAGAATACTCCAGTGAAATCAGATGGACTGAAATATTTCTTCAGGAGAACATATAAATTAATAATTTAACTTCCTCAATTGTTCTTCAGCTATTCAAATGACCTATTTCATGTTGGGTAAGTTGTGAAATTTGTGTATTCTAGGAATTTTATTCCACATAGGATAGGCCTTGAAAGGTTTTAGGTTAACATATATGCAGATTTGAATTTGGAAACATTTCCTAACATAAGCAAAAACGAATTAGAGCAGAAAACCTAGAGGCAGAGATGGTATAGGAGGCTGTTGCAGTAGCCGAATTGCTAAATGGCAAGGATTCAATTAAAGGTAATGAAAAAGAACAAAGATTAATACATATTAGTTAAATATACAGAGATGAATCAGTAAGATTTAATGGACAATAAAGAAATGATGTAGAGGAAGAGCTCATGAGTCATTCTAACACATATTAATTTATTATGTAATTCTTTTTAATGAATGAATGTGAGATTTAGTGAGTTAGTAAAATTATGGGAAAATATACTGTGAAAAGTTTTATTTTGGGCTTGAGTAACTGTGTATATACTGATAGTACCAAATAAGGTGGAAACAGTGAGTACACATACAATAATATGCTAATATGCGTTGAGTACTTACATCAAGTACTCAATTGCTTGATGGTATTATGTCATTTAACATTCATAATCATGGTATGAGAAAGATAATACCATCCCATTTTATAGAAGAGGATTCTGTGCCATAGCAGTGAGTAGTTTGCCCAGGATCACACAGTAAGTGGAAGTAACAAATTGTGAGCTTACATTTTGACCCAAGATTCCCCTGTCTCAGATTCACCATACCACAATGCCTGCTCTTTCCAAGTCTCTGATAATCCATTCAAACCATTAGCACCTGCTCCTGAATTTATGTAGATCCACACTCCTAACCAAAGAAGCAAACTTTTGAGATATACAATAGCATGGATACAACTCAAAATCTCAAAAGCTAAATGCAAGCAGAGGGATGTAATAGATGTATAATTCCATTTATATGGCATTCAAGGAAAGGTAAAATTAGAGTGATAGAAAGCCAGTCTTTTTTTACCAGGGTCTAGGGGTATAGTTAGGGGACTGACTGCAGAAAGGAATGAGAGAAATTTGGGGGATGATGGAAAGTTTTAGTTTTCAAATTATTGAATTTTTAATTAAATTAACATTGTATATATGTATGGTATACAATGTAATGTTTTGATACATGTACACATTAGGGTATAATTAAATCAAGCTAATTAACATTTCCATCACCTCACATACTTATAATTTTCTTTTGATGACAACATTTAAAATCTATTCAATATTCAGGTATCCAATACGGTGTAAGAATATACATTGTAATAATGTTATATTAGCTCTTTGTAAAATATACAACTGTATACTTTAAAATAGTAAATTTTAGTACATCCAAAATTGTTTTACAAAAAAGCAATTGAAAAATAGACGGTGCATCTAGCTCAACATTTTGTGGCGTCCAATGCTCCCTTTTATTATAGTGCTTTTCTCTCTGGTGTAATAGTTTGCTTACTCACAAATACCTGTATTGGTCTCTTTCTACTTTAGCATGTAATGCAAGAAAGCATGCAGAAATCCAAGAATCTGACACCTCGAAAAATTGTAATTTCATATATTTGCTCTCCTAAACCACTTGTTAACTAAATTAGAATTTGGGTATGATTGTAAATTATTTCCTCTTTACTCATTCCCCAATAATAAATAATCACTTTTTAATTTCACCTCCTAAGTAAAATAATAGACAATATTAATTGAGTCCTAATAATGTACTATGTACTACTGATATTGCTTTCACTGAATTGATTCATATATTCTTTAAAATGATTCTCTATGTATGTTATGTTTTTAGCTCCATTTTTCTGATGAGGACACTGAGGAATAATGAGGATAAGTAACTTGTCCAAGATACACATCTAGAAAATAGCAGCACTAGAACTTAAGCTAAGCAGTCAAGTTTCAAGTTCTGTAGTGTAATCTGTTAGAGAGCACACTCATCTCCTCACTCTCTTCATGCCTGCGTCATCACTCACATGGTTTTGGCTGCGTCTTTGGTCTTGCCTGTATGTAATTCAGGCTATCTATTGCTACAAAAGTGATTTATTAGCAACATGAATGGGAGAAAAATAAAGGACGTCCAAAAGTTTTCTTCTCTATAATAGCAACAAAAAAACTGCAAAAACTGAAAACTGGCATTTTCAGTACTATGGAAGTGAGCTAAATGATTGCAACAATGCAAGGAGTATTTATTCAATAAAAATGACTGAATTTTGGTAAGATAAGTAAGACATGAATAATTTTAATTTGCTCTATTCCCTGGCCTTCTCTCCAGCTTCATAGAAGCTTTAGAAAACAACGACCATTCAATACGGTGAAACCATTAGCCTAGCAGATACTGAAGGTGACAATGGGTTACGTTTCTTCAAAGCCACATTCCACAGACATTCTCATCTTTTAAACTATCTAATAATTATTTTGGAAAACCCCACCCACAGGGCTCATTTTTATTTGAACTAACCCAGTGATCACCCAGGGTGAACTTTTTCTGGGAGCATTTTGATAAAAATTCAATACAAGTTCTTTAACATCTCAACTACCTGAAGCAATGAGAAAAGTCAAAGTAATTAACATCCTGACCAAATTCTCAAAAGGAAATGCTGGGAATGAGACAGTCATAGCTTTGGAAAAGCTCAAGATGGTTCTTGGAATCAAGAAGGGCATGTTGATGTGCAGAGCTATGTGCACGTACGGGGCCTTGTGTTTACCTAGACAAGACCTAATAAAGCACAGTTCTCTCAACTGAGACTTACTGTGAGGATTTGCATAAGCAGGAAATGAAGAGAAAGGTAGGGTTGTAAAAATTTCTGCCAGAGCATTGAAGATATACTCCAACACACACACACACACACACACACACACACACACACACACACACACGCACACACACGGTTCTTCTTAATGGCTGGGGATTTTATAGGTTCTAAGATTTTAAGGCAATGTCTATTCAACCATCATCTGACTCGTAAGCTAAGAGAGCAGAAACTTCAGTGGCCTCACAAGTCAAAAGATGCAGAATCTTTCCTTTTTTAGGAAAGTCAAAACCTTGGATAAAAAGGGAGAATCCGACTTTGGAGTTGCTACATTGTATTATTTCAAATGTCAAGTTTTTGACAAGGAATTACACAACATGTAATAATGTTATATTTATAGAAAATTGCAAAGATCCTAAAAAGAGTTCTCAAATATACATTACCCAGTTTGAGTTCCCCCTAATATAATCACCATTCATTACCATGTACACTTGTCAAAACTACAAAACCAAACTTGATATGTTACTGTTACCTATTTATATTTTACCATTTTATTCAGGTTTTACCATCTTTTATATTCATATTCTTTTTATATTTAACACCCAACTCAATATACTATACTCCATCCAGGTATCTTATCTCCATATTCTCCTCTGATCTTATTTTTTGTAGTCTATACTTGCTCATAACTGTAAAGATACTTTAATGAAGATAAGTAGGGTTTTCAAAGCTGCAGAACTATTTTTATTTTTAAACTGTCTTTATCCAGAAAGGTTTTTGTTTTCTGATTCTGGTCAATGTGATATACTAGCCAAAAGGGGAAAATATTGGATTACTAATTTCAAGAAAAAATTTGTTAATCACTATTGAAAATTCATCTGTACAAGGTTTGTAGTGGACACTACGTTAAAATAAAAACCAAAAAGAAAATGAAGAATCCACTGTAAAGAAACTTGAAAGCTTAATTAAGAAACATGGCATCTATTCAACATCAGTAGGAACCACTAGACACTTTGGGCACAGAAGTCCTCTATGTTGATCGTCATTTGCCTGTAGATTTTAGTTGCCTCTTGCTATTCTGAATAGCACCCTGTTCAGTGGATCCAATACTTCCTCTACTGATGCAAGAGATTGGTGCCTTCTCCAGACACTGCCCTAGCAAAAGAGAAATGATATAAGAGTTGTATTATCTAAGCAATATTTTGAAATATCATCAGGTTATCTAGGCAGTCTAAAACAATCTGGATCAAATGAAACAGGGAAATAATAAAATCCTTTATTCAGTTTATGGGAATAAATCAGTTACACCAAGGGAGGATGTGGAATACTTAACCTGATAACCAGTACTTCATTTAAAATATCTTGGGAGACTTTGTGCCCTCTAAAATCAGTAAAAGCCATGCAGGTCATATGATTATTACAATTCCATCCAAATCAAGAGAGGTGTCAATCTCACAGTAGCACACAAAGACTCAGACTCATTCATTGTTTATTGGAAGGTGGATACATGTGGGACACTGTGCCAAACACTGCTCTTTCACTGGAAGTTTGATTTCACATTTTGAAATCAGAAATAGAGGTACATTTTTTTAACTTGCAAAGTAATGCATTTCATTGTATTAATAAAAAGCTTGGAAAATAAAAAACAACACAATGAAGAAATTCAACAGCATTATTTTTTTCATTTTCTCTCAGCTGGAGTTCACCTATAAGGAAAGTTCATATAATAGCTGTAATAACAACATATAGAGTTAGACTCCCCCATCCAGATCATTACCCCATTTGTGAATTTTATTTTATGGGGACAGTTGGAAGATGGACTTTTGATAAAATTTGTGTCTAGTCATTTTATATTCATTATAATAAGATACTTATATTGTTTTGACAGAAGAAAGCTATGTATATTATATTACAATTTTTAATAAGTATGGACTAGCAAATAATGCCTGATATCCTAGCTAATAGCTCTGTACAAACTTTATGAAGCAGCAGAAAACTATAAAGAGACAGGTGGTAATAGTTGGATTCCACATCTGGTAACAGAATCTTCATTGTCTTCAGGGTTCTGGGTCTTGGGTAACATAGCAAGGAGCTAAGTTTCTGAAAATACTGACATACCCTGTAAATGTCTCTCTGTGCAGATAAATAATGTACTTTTTGGTTAAGAAAAGTTTATTTACAAAGATCTAAAAGTAGACCTTCCATTTGACTCTGCAATCCCATGACTAGATATCTACCCAGAAGAACAAAAATCATTTTACCACAAAGACATTTGCACTAGATGTTTATTGAGGCTCAATTCATACTTGCCAAGTTGTAGAAGTAATGTAAGTGCCCATTCCATGAATGGATCAACAAACTGTGGTATATATATATATGGAATGTTATTCAGCCACTAAAAAAGATGGAGATCTTTCACATTTACCTGGATGGAGTTGAAATACATTCTTCTTAGTAAAGTATCACAAGAATGGAAAAATAAATATCCAGGGTACTCCATACTAACATAATATCAATACATAAATAATTACATGTTAAGAGCAAAAAAACACTAATGTAGTCCAGTTCGGGATAGGGAGAAGTGGGAGGTGGGAGGGGGGAAGATGTTTGGCAGAAGGAGGGAGAGCATGAGGCAGGATCTCACCTAATATGCACATTATGAGGGTGTCTAACATGCCCCCTGGGGGAGGGGCTCTTCTACAAATGGAACTTTACCCTGGAAGTGAGAACATTGTAACCTAAAAATTGTACCCTCATATTAATTTGAAAGAATAAAAAAAACTAAAAAAGATAAAATTACAAGATTGAAAATAAACGTATACCAGAAAAAAAAAAAGTTTATTTAAATAAATGGGTTTATAACAATGCTTGGCCACAGAATGAGACTCGTAAGAGACCCATTGCATAGTACAGTCAACGATTTAGTCAAATTCCTTTTATTCTTATTTAAACAATCAAATAAGGCTAATACTTTTTATGCTATCTTTTTATACAAGGCTGATGGTATATAAAAAGTACATATAAGCTGATCACAACTTTTCATACTGTCACATAGCTTAGTCTTTATGCTTACTGTATTAGGAAAAATGTTTCTGTTGTTACCTTTATTTAGATCATGTTATTTTAATGTCTGCACAGTGTTTCATTTAATATGAAAGCTATAATTAATTTAGCCAATGTCCTGTTTGAGAAAGTTAAGCATATTTCCATCTTTTGGTCATTGTAAATAAGAATGCCCACCTACAAAAATCTTTCTGATTCTTTGGAATCAGAATGGCTTCAATATTTTTGAAATTTGTGATACATGTTATCAAATCTCCTTCCAGAAAGCCTGAGCCAATTGCATCTTCCCATACCCTGTTGAAGTATGAAGATTTTCGGCTCAGCAGCCATAGCACAGTGGTTATGGTGCCAGGCACATACACCCAGGCTGGTGGGTTCAAACCTGGCCCAGGACCAGCTAACCAGCAATGACAACTGCAACAGAAAAATGTTCATGCATTGTGGCGGGCACATGTAGTCCCAGCTACTTGGGAGGCAGAGGCAAGAGAATCGCTTAAGCCCAAGAATTAGAGGTTGCTGTGAACTATGATGCCACAGCATTCTGCTGAGGGTGACAAAGTGAGACTCTGTCTATTAAAAAAAAAAAAAAAAGAAAAAGAAGAAGAAGTATAAAGACTTTAATTCCTGCCCCTGCCAATCTGATACATAGTCATAACACATATGTCTTGGTTACATGGCTCCTAACTATATTTATTTATCACATTTATTCATAGCCATCTTTTGCTGGATAGTGTTCTGTGCCATGGGAATAAAATCACGCACAAGATGCACAAGCAAATTCCTGTCTCCTTGATGTTTAATAGTCTATTTAGGGAAAGAGAAGGTAAAGGAAATAAATGCCCTCATTTAGTTGGTCAATGTGGACACTGACCTCAGTAATTTAGGAAACGAAGCTAGAAACGCCTGTGGTTCAGGAAGCGTGATAAGTTCCTAGTACAAAAATTCTCAGTTTCTTGTCTCCCAGCCTTGTAACTCACATTGGAATGGTCACCTGCTGGGTGGTCCCGGGCCTCAGTTACCTCATTGACTACAATCCATAGGCTGTGTCTGGAAGAGTTCTCATCAGGAAACCTCCTGTTGCTTTTCCACAATGAAGCCTGTGCTTCCTGGAATGGCAGCATCTAGTAAGTTACAATGCAGCAGACAACATGGGACCTCTAATCTGTGTTTGAAAGTTGAAATGATTGCTGAAACTTATTCTAAATTAAGAGAGGTGCTGATATCACCAGGAATTGTAGAAATTCAGTTTGAAGGTTGCAGTTCATCCATTCTGCCTCTTCCTGCACGAATTAAAGGAAGAATTTCTAGATCCTTGGTGAAACTTTGTAGTTTAGTCCCTAAATAAGGCCGTAAGCCCTCCACTGGCCTTCACAGAAGACCTCGGTTCCAAGTTCAATAGGATTTTATCAGACATCATGCCTTCCCTCTACCCATCTCTTCTAGCTTTCTTGGGATTAGCTTCCTGGCTCTGGTACAGGTGCAGAGTACAGTGTAGGGCTCTCTTGACTTCTTGATTGCGCAAGCAGTAAATGATGGGATTGAGCAATGGTACAATGACAGCATAGAGGACAGAAACCAGTTTGTTGGTGTCGAAAGCTGAGAGTGCCTTTGGCCGGGCATAGATGAAGATACTGGCTGCATAGAAGATGATCACAACAGTGAGATGAGAGGCACAGGTGGAAAAGGCTTTATGCCGT
>CAUYRH010097838.1:0-19591 GCA_963574655.1 Perodicticus potto
TCCCCACTTGAAATCTCTCCCTCTACCAGGAGCTTTGGTGTTTTCTGTATTCTTTTCTGTAAATCAATTCTGTCTTACCACGGAGGGGTGGGGGGTGGGAAATAATGTAATGAAGAATAATAAAATACATGTATTTAAAAAAAAAAAGAAACTTGGGGTGAGCACATCCATCTTGATACAACAAGTCCTCCAAGTGGTGCCCACACACAGAAAAGCCTTAAATCACTGACATTTTTTAGTCACGTTGGAGACCCTCACTCTCTATATAGGAAACGTGTCTCCAACATCCAAATAGGAGACAAAAAGCTTTTTGATGAGCAGCAAGTTCAGTATTTCCCCCTCAAAATGGCATTCATGGGCTGAGTGTCATTCAGTACTTCCTTTTGTCCACAATATTCTGAATCACGAATCAACAACACTCAAGAGTCCATACGGTCATCAGCACCTAACAGCCCCGTCCCAGGTGTAAGAGGGGCTTCCTATTGGCGTCTGCCTAACACCATTCCCCCGCCTTGGATCCACAACCCCTGTGTTCTTTGGAACTCTAGGGGCTTGTGGTTTGGATATCCTGGTGCCGTCCCCCACTCTCAATGCAGGGGTGGGAAAGTGACTCAGGTCTGACTGACCGGCATCTCCCTGCTTCCCTTCCCAATATAGCACTTGGTTCAGCAAAGGTCACAAGACTCAAGCCCATCCAATTTATGTCTCCTGACAATCTCATAAAACATTTTCTATCACTACATCTCCCATTTCTTACATGAAATCTGAGGCCTACGGCAGGATTCCAAAGAAAATTTAGCATCCTCAGTGTGACAGCCCTGCTGAAAGCTGCCCACCCGAGCCACTGGCCTCTGCGGCAGGTCCAGCAGGAATCCCAGGGAATGAGGCTGAGGTCCATTTTAATGACGTCAGTGGCCAGTACATGGCCAAAATGTGACGGCACTGGGATTGTCAACATGATGGGCACTTTCTCTAGTCACTGGCCTCTGGGTTCAATAATCCCTTTATTTAAGAAACAAATAACTTAGTTCCAAGTTGACAATGGGTAGAGACATTTCTCAGTCTGGTGGGAGCCAGGAAGGGCTGCACACAGAGGTCATGTGCTGACATTCTTCACATACACAGCTCCTGGTGCATTTATTGGCAAAATACTGGCAAAAAGCTGCCTCAGAGAGTGCCAGAATCCCTTCTCCCTCACCTGTACCATCAGGGGCCAAGCCTAGAGCATTTCCCTAACTCTCAGAGATACTGAAAGTGACTCCTGAGGCTGAGTGTTTCATTTCTCCCTTTAGATTTTTTCCCCTCCCAAAGAAGATATTCAGAATCATTTCATCTTCAGCCACACACACTTCAAGTCAGTCATTTAAAACATCTAAAGAGTGGTTCTCCGCACGGGCCAGGCATGACAAGGGACTGCTTTTTCTCACTGGATCTGACATACCAAACAGACGTGCATCACGCAAGGAACTAATTTGTTTCACATATCTCAAGCCTCTGAAAGTGGAAGAAAGTTCAACTGTGACCAAAAAAGGAAACAATATGATTCAACTTCCAGAGGGTTTTCAAACGTGTAAAGGGGAAAGCTTGGGGCAGAGGGAGCGAGAAGAGAGGGAAAATCCTGGGGAGCAGATGTTACAGGCTGCAAAGGAGAAAGGGACCAAAACTCACACTCACCTCCAGAGAATTCAGAAGGCAATGCTGATAAACAATGCAGCATCAAAAGAACCTCTCTGCTTTGTAAAGAATGTTCAGATCTTGGATTTGCACTGGCAGCTAGAGGGTCACACAGCATGACACAGCCCTAGGGAGGCCTCTTCAGCTCTTCATGGGGGGACAGAGTGGTCCAACATCTCTTTGTGAGATGATTGGTGGGAAGGTCAGGCTGGCAGCACAGGGCACAGGCATGTCCACACCCACACACACACCTGCACTCAGTCTCGTGTACACAGTCACACACTACACCTCCCCCCACAGTCTCACACACACTAAGTCTCTCCTATACATACACACCACAGCCCCTCCCTGCAAAGTCTCACATACACACAACACACATACCACATATGCCACTCACACACAGTGTCACATACACACCACATAGTCATGCACACTAAGTCTCACACATACCACACACAAACTGTCCACCCCCCCGAGTCTCACTACACACAGTCACACACACACTCCCCACAGTCTCACATATTCAGTGACATGCACATATCACATGTACCTTCCAGAGTCTCTCTCACATACACACCACACACAAATGCATGCATACACAGTCCCCCCCCACTACACACAAATGCATGCATACACTGTCCCCCCCCACACCACACACAAATGCATGCATACACTGTCCCCCACACACACCACACACAAATGCATGCATACACTGTCCCCCACACACTACACACAAATGCATGCATACACTGTCCCCCCCACAGTACACACAATGCACGCATATACTGTCCCCCACACACACCACACACACTCCTCAGGTACTTCAGTCCTACCATAAACCTTCTTCCTCAGCCCTGCTGACCATTCATAAGGGATATGGAATCAATCAAGCAAGACAGGCAATTATGATTAAGGGTATAAAAACAACTATTACTCAAAAGAAAAAAAGACCATAACCTGGGGAAAGACTGCAAAATAAAAAACGTGAAGAGTAATTTAAAAAATGTAGGCCTAGGGCAGCAACGATAGAAAAAAAGAGATGTAGAACGAGCCAGTCAACTGAGTACTGGAATTCTTTGGAGTTTGGTCTCTGAATCATGTTCCTCAGGAGCTGGGAGAACCCATCTTCTTCTTCTTCTTTTTTTTGAGACAGAGTCTCACTTTGGTAGAGGGCCATGGCATCATTGCTCATAGCAATCTCAAACTCTTGGGCTCAAGTGATTCTCTTGCCTTAGCTAAGAGAGTAGCTGGGACACAGGCGCCCGCCCCAACGCCCGGCTATTTTTAGAGAGGGGTCTCACTCTGGCTCAGGCGATCCACCCACCTGGGCCTCCCATAGTGCTGGGATTACAGGCATGAGCCACTGCGCCCGGCCTTCTTCTTTTCTCTTTTTGTCGGGACAGAATCCCACCCTCTGCCCTGAGCAGATAGAAGTGGCATCATAGCTCACTGCGACCTCAGACTCGGGCTGTGGGCATCCCGAAGCCGCTGGGATTACAGGCACTGGCCAAGGCGCCCGGCTGGGTTTTTCATTTTTTTAATGAGTCAAGGTCTCAGTCTGGCTCAGACAAATCTCGAACTCCTGTGCTCAAGCAATCCTCCTGCCTCAGCCTCCCACAGTGCTGAGATCGCAGGCGTGAGCCACCATTTTCTTAGTGGCCTCCTGCTGGGCTGGGGATAGCAGACCCCTCACCCACCCCACTCTGCGAATAAGTCTAAAGCTGGACAGCCACCAGCGGGTAGCAGAGAGTTCCGTCACACATTTAATCAACAAATTTTGGGGGGAAAAAATCTTCAAAATGTGTAGCTTCCATAAATACGAGAAGTCACAATGACTTCTCTGCATCCAACACACACGACGCAGAAGGAAGGCTTCCATTTCCTCAGAAGCCCCCCAAAGTATTCTCTGAGTCATGCAATTCGGTGTAAAAAAAAACACAGGCATGAGCCAGCAGTAGGAGATGGAAGTGTCCAAAAATTCAATTTTCTTCCCTAATCTATGTTCTTTTCTCCTACATGTACTACCAATTAGTATTCCAATGGTTCTCATTTTATCCCGCCAGCAAAGGGGCCGGATGAAGAAATAGCCTTGCTCCGGGCTCAGGCCAACCTGGGCCCGAAACTGAGCGGGTGGCGGCCGGCGCCCCCTGGTGGTAGGACTGGAGGCCGGGGCCTTCTCCCTGGCAAGAAGCGGGTGATGGAAAAACCTGCGAGAGTCCCGCTCCAGACCACACCATCCTTGTCTCTTGTCTTCCTCATCATTGCCAGCTATTCCTGAAATGTGGGCACATTTCTTAGTTCGAGTCTTATCCTCAAGAGAACCTGCCAACCTCCACTTTGGGTATCACCTGTAAAGGTGATCCATGTTCTTCAGAACTCAATTGGTGTTCCTGGATGCCACCAGTATGGCCTTCTGGACCTGGGTAGGAACCAGGGCTCCACACACATCTGTCCAAAAGTACCACAGCCTGAGTGCCACTTAGTCAGCACAGGGCTCAAGGTGAATGGTTATATAGGTTTAAAAAGGCAAAGGAAATGTCACTCATCTTCTCACCTTCATATCTTGCCCCAGCCTTCCTGCTTTTGTTTTCTCAAACCCCTACTTAAGAGCACTTCTGATGTAGCCATAGAAACATAATATTTTGCAGTTGTTAGGAAAGCAAGATTCCCAGACAAAAATACTTCGGCAAAGAAACCAGGAGATGCATTCTATCTGCTCTGTGTAAACGTGATACAGTATGTGGGTATTTGTCTATAGAATGGGCTGGGCCATTTCTTCCCAAACATTTACTTCCCTGAACCTATGTTGTCAGGAGGGAACAAGCCATAAAAACTCACTTTATAGCAGATAAACAGAAGTCTGCACTGGTTTATGAGTTGCCCAGGTGGCATACTTGCTCTGGAAATGACTATAAATCTAGTCTCCTCGCCTCAGCTAGGTTCTTCAGAACTCAATCCCAGCTCCACCATTTACTAGCTCTGTCACTTTAGCTTCACAACTTTTCCAGCCCTCAGTTTCTTCATCTGTAAAATAGAAATAATAATATCTACCTCACAGGGTCCATGAAAGGATTAAATGAGATAATGGATAGATTTCAGGGTCTCTGACATTCCTAATTTTTATATATTCTGCATACATGCATTTTCTTTTTCTTTTTAATTTTTTTTTATCTTAAGAAACAGGGTATCTATGGACCAGGCTAAAGTGCAGTGACCTGATCACAGTTTCCTGTGACACTGAATTCCTGGGCTCAAGTGATCCTCCAGCCTCATACTCCTGAGTAGGTAGGATTACAGGCACATGCCGCCATGCCTGACTAATTTTTTCATGTTTTCCTAGAGATGAAGGTCTCACTATGTTGTCCAGGCTGGTATTGAACTCCTGGCCTCAAGCAGTTCTCCTGCCTTAGCCTCCCAAAGTGCTGAGATTACAGGTATGAGCCACCATGCCCGCCTAAATGTGTATTTTCATGTGGAAAGGTCCAGAAACATTTTATCATATTATCAAGGGGTCTACAACCAGAGAAGTTTTCAGAGCTATTGCTCTAGCAAAGCATCTTTGAAAGATTCCTGGGAGCGCTCATCCTTTGTCCTTATGTGACAAACACCCACCAACTAGATCCCACTTACACAGAGCAGTGTAAATGTGACATACCATCCTTACCTGTAGTCAGGCTCTTATGAGGACATGCAATATGAGACAGATAAATGTGTTTTCTCAGAAACAGAACTATCCTGATTTCAGAAAATAGATATGACTCTCAAGTTTCTATGTAACACTCCCAAATTTAAGCAAGCTAAATATAATTTCTTTTGCCTAGAATTGTTCCTAATAACATTGGCAGCAGACATACCATAAGATGGATGAAGGTAAAATTGTACTATGTAAAAGCAAAAAAAAAAAAAAAAATCCGGCTCAGCGCCTGTGGCTCAAGGGGCTAAGGCGCCAGCTACGTACACCTGAGCTGGCGGGTTCGAATCCAGCCCGGGCCCGCCAAACAACAAGGACGGCTGCAACCAAAAAATGGCCGGGCATTGTGGCGGGCGCCTGTAGTCCCAGCTACTTGGGAGGTGGAGGCAGGAGACTTGCTTGAGCCCAGGAATTGAAGGTTGCTGTGAGCTGTGATGCTACGGCACTCTACCCAGGGTGACAGCTTGAGGCTCTGTCTCAAAAAATATAAAATAAAAATAAAAAAACTTAACTCCTTAAAAAAAAATACTTAAGAGTAAAATTTCTGAGAATGAAAAATCATCAAAGTGAGCTATTCTTGTGGCTAATACCTCTCCGAGGACACCAAGCCTCCCCAGGTAAAAGCTGGAAGATAAAGGAAGAAAACAGAATAGTGATTTATCATTTGCCATTCC
This sequence comes from Perodicticus potto, assembly GCA_963574655.1. NCBI lineage: Eukaryota > Metazoa > Chordata > Mammalia > Primates > Lorisidae > Perodicticus > Perodicticus potto. The sequence goes on from CAUYRH010097838.1 coordinate 6,040, forward strand.
TTATATTAAATCTGCTGGTACTTTATATCATATTATTCCAAAAAATAAAGTCTGTCCCTGAAAAATGTAAGCCTGAAAGAGCACGCAGATGACCCAAGAGCATTCGAAGGTGCTACCGTTTTGGCAGAAATAGCAAAAGTGCTTAAATTATAACCTTAAGATAGAGTAAACATTAGGACAGTGTCAAATCTGTGAGGAAAGCTCAGTTATGAAACTCCCTTTTTTCCAGGCTCTACATATTCCCTCCGTTCACAAGGTAACCTCCTGTTGTCTGAATCTATCACATGTCCTGCTCCAATATTATAAACCAATATACATGCAGAAATGCTTTCCTTTGCTCATGTAAATTCCCATCAGAAGAAGGCAGTCAGTCAAGTGTTGAATAATTTTTTTCTTTTTTTTGAGACAGATTCTTACTCTGTCGCCCTGGGTAGAGTGCCATGGCATCATTATAGCTCACAGCAATTTCAAACTCCTGGGCTCAAGTCATCCTTTTGCCTCAACCTCCCAAATAGCTGCAACTACAGGCATCCACCACAATGACCGGCTAGTTTTTCTATTTTAGTAGAGACAGGGTCTCACTCTCACTCAGTCTGGTCTAGAACTCCTGAGCTCCAGTAATCCACTAGGCTCAGCCTCCCAGAGTGCTAGGACTATAGGCATGAACCACCATGCCTGGCCAATAATATTGAATTTCTTAAATGATATTATAAAATTGTGGGAAGAGAAGGGGTTATTTAATATTTAACCCTAATATTGAAGTAACTGATTAGCCATTTTGAAAAAAAATTATATTAGAGTCTCACTAGTGATTCTAGAAATTTCAGATAGAGTAAATGGATTATTATCGAGAAAAAGAAGTCCTAAAACAACTAGAAGTAAAACATTCTCTCATCTTGGGATAGGAAAGAACATAAAAGTCAAAAAATAAATCTTGGAAGTAAAACTTGACAGGTTTACTTATATTAAAAATGAACATGACTACCACTTTTTCTTTTCTTTTTTTTTTTTTTTTTTTGAGACAAGAATTTCACTCTGCCTCCAGGCTGGAGTGCAGTTGCATCATCACAGCTCACAGCAGCCTCAAACTCCCTGGCAAAAGCAATCCTCCTGCCTCAGCCTCCTGAGTAGCTGGGACTACAGGTGTGCATCACCATGCCCAAGTAGTTTTTCTTTTTTGCAGTTTTTGGCCGGGGCTGGGTTTGAACCCACCACCTCCGGCATATGGGGCTGGCACCCTACTCCTTTGAGCCACAGGCGCCATCCAGTTTTTCTATTTTTAGTAGAGACAGGGTCTCATTTTTGCTCAGGCTGGTCTCAAACTCCTGACCTCACGCAACCCTCTGCTTTCAGCCTTTCAATGTGCTATGATTATAAACATGAGTCTGGCCTATGACTACTAATTTTTTTTTTTTTGTCCGGGGCTGGGTTTGAACCTGCCACCTTTCGGCATATGGGGCTGGCGCACTACTCCGTTGAGCCACAGGCACCGCCCTACTACTAAATTTTTAATGAGGTATTCTGGATGGGAATCCTGGAAAAGAAAAAGGACATCAGTTAAAAACTAAGAAAACCTTAATGAACTACAGAATTGAGTTAATAATAATATATCACTATTGATTGTTGAGTCAGAGAATAGAAAAAAATAGTTTGTATTTTTTACACAGAACAGTATTCTGGATTTCCTAAATTTTCAGATAAACCCTCCCATATGTGGTCAGTTAATTTTCAACAAGCATCCCAGGACCATTCAATGGGGAAAGGATAAATTTTTCAACAAATGGTTGTGGGAAAACCAGATCTACATACAAAAGAATGATGTTGACCTTTACCTTATGCCATATACAAAACTAAAAATGGATCAAAGACCTAAACTTAAGAGCTAAAACTATACAACTTTTAGGTTAAGATATAGGGGAAATTTTTTTTTCTTTTCTTTTGAGACAGAGTCTCACTTTGTTGCCCTTGGTAGAGTGCCGTGGGGTCATAGCTCACAGCAACCTCAAACTCTTGGGCTCAAGCAGTTCTCTTGTCTCAGCCTCCCAAGTAGCTGGGACTATAGGTGCCCACACAACGCCTGGCTATTTTTAGAGACAGGGTCTCGCACTTGCTCAGGCTGGTCTCGAAACTGTGAGCTCAAGCAATCCACCCACCTCAGCCTCCCAGAGGAAAATCTTTATGACATTGGATTTGGAAATGATTTCTTAAATATCATACTAAAAACACAGGCAACAAAAGTAAATTAGATAAACCGGATTTCACAAAAATTCAAAAATTTTGTGCATAAAAGGACACTATCCAAGAGTAAATAGGTAACCATAGAATGGGGGAAAAATATTTGCAATCACAAAATAAAGGTTACCCAGGGGTTAGGGAAGAGGGGAATAGGGAGTTGTTTAACAAGTATAGAATTTCTGTTTGAGATAATGAACAAGTTCTTTAGAAATAGGCAGTGGTGCTGGTCGTACAATGCACTTAATGCCACTGAACTGTACACTTCAAAATGGCTAAAATGCTGAATTTTATGTCATGTGTATTTTACTACAATGAAAAAATTTACCAAAAAAAAAAAAAACCAAACCCAAATTACCCCACTACAGCCAGTGCAAGTGTCCTCACAAGCTAGACCTCCTTGTTTTATGGCCTTGTGGACGGCACCAGCCTCCCCTTATTAACAAATTTATGCACTCTATAGCCCACTCTGGCTGAACACCAGCAGCTGGGCCCTTTTTTCTTTTTAATTTTTAATACTTGAACCAGCTCGGAGAAGCTGTGGGTGGGGTACATTTGGCCACTACAGCTAAAAGAGGTAAAAGAATATGTGAAGCAAAACTATACCTGAACTCCCTCAGACTAACACTCTTGATAGAGCATCTACCTCACTTTTTAATGATTTGCAGGGAGGGAATTTTTCTCCCTTACAAACTCTGTTTACTCAACTACCTTAATAAACTATTCTGTTTATTTCAACTACCTTCAAGTGTAGAAGTCATGGTATCTAAACTCAACATACACATACAAATAATTCCACTGCCACGCAATGCAAAGCATTTCCGTCTGGGTTGGCTTCACTGGAGATGGAGCCAGCCAACCTTTCTTAAAAATTATATATTGCCACATCTCTTGGGCCCTTTCTCCAAGTTAAATACTATAATTCTTTAAATTTTTCATCATATAGATGGTTTTTCTTGGTCTTTTCCACAAACTTTCTCTAAATCTTGCTCTTAACTGCACATGAAAACATTTTACCTGGACATTTTAAAAACTGCTAGAGCAAATGGGAACATTTCTTAATGACAATGACTTGGCACGAAGGCACTGAACCATACTTTAAATTTTAAAGCAGTGGATTTCAGAAATGTTGCTCCTTATTTTGAGCCATGTTTTCTTGTATCCAAAACCTCAAAGCCAGTCTAGGCATAGTGACTCGTGCCTGGAATCTTAGCACTCTGGGAGACCAAGGTGGGCAGATTGATTGAGCTCAAGAGTTTGAGACCAGCCTCAGCAAGAAGAGCAAGACCTTATCTCTACTAAAAATAGAAAGAAGCTGGGCTTTGTGGCAGGAGCCTGTAGTCTCAGCTACTTGGGAGGCAGAGGCAGGAGGATCGACTGAGACTTGGAGGTTGCTGTGAGCTACGAAGCTGTGACACTCTCCTCAGGGTGACAGAGTGAGACTGTGTCTCAGAAAACAAAACAAATAAACCCTCAAAGCCAGCAGCTCCCTCTTCATGTCAGGGACACACGTCCCCCAGTGACATGTTCGTCCTGAGGCACTCCAGCTCACTGTTGCTGACTGCAGTTCACCAGAACACTGTAGAGCCTGCCCCTAATTTATATCATCAGAACGACTTCACAAACTCCTCCTACCTTTGCTGCTAACGGATTGCACGATGCTATTCCAAATGCAAACAAAGACTGGTTTAGAAATTTAACTAAGTAAGAACTGACAACAGGTGCATATCTTGCTTTTCAGGCAGACAAGTCAAACAGCACGAGATGACTCAACTGCAATCCATGTCACCTAAGGCACCACAGGATTGGCTTTATGCTGTTCTTCAGACCTCTCCATAAATTATTCACCACTCTTAGAAACCTATCTTGGCCACACACACTACCCGAAATGAACAACTAAGGAATCAGTGATTTCAAACATTTCATCAAATGACTATCCCCAAACACATTTCCATTCTCTTGGTAGTAGAAATTAACTAAGGAAAAACTTAACTCAGAAAGTTAATGCCTTGTTCTCTAAAAGGTCTTGTGTAATCAAAATACACATCAACCTTTCTTTCACAAACATCCTGCCTCACTCATGAATATATCCCCCCAAAGAGCCCAGCACAGCATGTGGTTCACAGGTGCGTGTGCATAGAACTGTACTGGTAACAATTCATATACTGAGTACCAAGTGCCGCGCACTGTGCTAATACTGTACACCACTTCAAAAATTAGGCATAATTACTATTGCCATTTTAAACACAGAAATTTGCCCCACTGAAGGGTTCAACATCTATATTTCCAATGCTTCCTAAACTAAGCTCAGAAGTGATCTAGCTGAAATTCCAACCCTCGTTTTAATGACGGTGCTGGGCAGTGTCCCTGAATAAGTGAGGGGAAGTTTCTCCCACTTTTTACCAAAGCCTGCTCATTCGAGTTTCCTTGGGTTTGGAGAAGGTTGGCTATCACAATTTTCAAAAATATTGAGTTTTATCTTAAAATCAGACATTTCTTTTCATGTACTTAATATTTCAGGACAGAGCTCTTATAAGAGGTTTATCGGGTTATTTTCAGTACCTGATTAAATTATTCTGACATACAAATTGTGAACACTCTGAAACATTTCTTTTTCAAAAGATAAATGCCAGTATCAATGCATTATTTGTGTAATTTTCATGTTTTCTTTTTAAAGGAGCAAGAGATCTCAAAAATGCCACAGCTTGAGGACAGAACTTCCTTGAGGTCCGTGTTATCCCCACAGCCATATGTTTGGCAGGAAATCTACAGCTGGTGACATTAACAACGAAGCCCCTACTTGCCTGTACCCTGGAGAGACTTGTGGCTTGTACATCTGCATGAGGCAGGACTTGCATTAAAAGCCTACTTTTGCTCTCCATGTATATTATGGGTGTGGAATCTCATATTTCTTTTTTTGTTTTTTGAGACAGAGTCTCACTATGTTGGGATGTCACAGCTCACAGCAACCTCAAACTCTCGGGCTTAAGTGATTCTCTTGCTTCAGCCTCCCAAGTAGCTGGGACTACAGGCGCCTAACCCAACAGCCCCGGTATGTGTGGCCGGTGCCCTATCCACTGAGCTACAGGGGGCACCGAGTCAGGAATCTCATATTTCTAAACAGTTATCTGAGCATGCCAGGTGGTTTGTAAGGCTGATTTATTAAACAGAACCCGACACTGACAAGACCAATAATCTCAACACTGGCTACACGTGTCATGTGCTTCTTAAACTGTTCACTCAGTAGGGAAGAGCTGGATTCCTAAGACTTTGTGCTATTATGTTGGTCATTTTTAAGCAAGTTTTACAAAATATACAAGGTAAACACAGACCCTTATTGGAGACAGACCCTCTATCTATTGCAAAGACATTGGATAATTTAACAGTTGGTCATTTAACACCCTAACCACCGAACCCCATGTTGCATGCTGAGGTCATTTCTTCAGCATGCTATCAGTGAATGAGTCCATCATTTATTTTTAAGTTACACAGTTAAGCTGGCCACACATTCACAAAAAGTAGATAGTCAACTTTCATCCTTGGCTAAACCTATACGTTGCTCAGAGAGAGAACTATAACTTGGATTCATACACGTGTATGCATGATTGTATGTCAACCTTGGACCAGCCTATGAAGTAACGATTGTCATCCTTCCCATTGACAAATGAGGAAACAGATACAGAGAGGTTTGGGGACAGATACAAGATCTCCAGCTGTTAAGGAAGGAGCCTAGAGCTAAAACCGACTCTTAATTTCACCTGAATGTTATACTGCCTCTTATGTTTGTTTTTAACAATTACATCGACTTTGGCAATTTCGTCTTATTAGGTGTAAAGCATTGTTACACTTATTCAGAGAAAATTAAAGACAAAAGAAGGGGTGTGTTCTGCCAGTGGAGACAAATTTTTGTTTCCTAGCACAGTGCCAGCTCTTCAGTGGGAGGGGCCTGCAGCATGAGCTCTGGAGTCCCCCAACCTGGGGTCGGCCTCTGTCCAGCTGTGTGAGCTGGACAAGTGACTTCACCTCTCTGTGCTTCAGTTTCCCCATTAGTGAAATGAAGACAAGAATAGAAACTAACTTAGTGTTCTTAGGTATTAAATAACACAGGGCAGTGAGAAGCATTTTGCGCATCTTATATCGTCAATAAAACTCAGCTATTCTTATCATTAATAAGCTGCCCGAACTAAGATTAAATTTGTGATCTAAACATTCAGAGGTACAACGAACACTTCTAGCATTTGGACGTGCTGGCAGCTGCTATGCCTTGAAAAGATGATCAAAAAGCCCTCCCATGGTTCAGGCTACACGTATGACGGCTAAGTTTGAATTTAGAATAACGAGGATGGATTCCTTAGCACCGCGTCACCACCAAGACACACATACACTCTAACAAGTTTTACATTAAACATTTAGACTATTTGAATTCTAAAATCGCTGTCAACGCATCCTCTCTGAAAGGAAGCATTGCCACTTTCAAACCCCGACGCTTGCTGTCAATCGAATTCTCTAAAAATTTCCCTTAACAGCTTGCATTACAGTACTCGGTGTCCCCAGTTGTTGCTGCCCTAGAACAAAAGCCTAATTGCTGCTGCTACAATACAGCCCTTTCTCTGAGATCATCATGAAACCCTTGGAGCAAACAAGGGAGAGCTCTCGTAAGCAGCAAGCACTGAGTCAAAATTCCTAGAGCCTGAAGGCAACGCAAGCCGAGCTTTTAATCTCTGAGACTTGAGTTCCTTTCTAATACTAACGCCTCCTTGTAAATAACTCTCTCTTCGCAATGCTTCAAGAGCCCGTTAGGACGCGTGAGTTTTCCCGCATGGACGAGTCCGGAAAAACTTTGGGTCCCCTTCTTTTGCTGATGCAGGATGAAGAGGACCAGGACAGCGGACCCTCCTAGACGGGATTTGGCCTCTCTAGGGTCCTGGCGGGGCGCCCCAGCTCCTCGCGGGGAGAAGCTCCGGGCTGTATGTCTCCGCAGGCCGGACCCCGAGAGCTCGCGCCGCGCCGCCACCAGCCGGAACCCCACCTTTCCACCCTTGCGCCTCCGTCCGCGCTGGCAGGCAAACCCCCAAAGGGCGGCCCCGGGACGGGGCTCAGGGACTCACGCGGTCTCCCTGGGTCTCGGGGGCCTCTCCCCGGCGTGTTCCCGGGCCCGCGGGCTCTGCGAGTGGGAGCCTCCCATTGCTCTGAACCGGGCGCCCCCGCGCCGGCCGGTGCTCTGCTGCCGGGCGGCGGCGGGCGGAGAAGGAAGGGTGGGGCGCACTGGGGACGGGAGTGGGGGGAGACGGGAAAGCCCTGCCTCGGGGTCCCGGCCGCCGGGAAAAGGAGCTTGCTAAAGAAGCTGCCAACTTTTCCGCAAGTTACAGGGCCTGGCCTTCTCTGCGACCCGAGCGCCCGGCGGGGACAGCGCTGGGTGCTGCCAAGCGCCCTGGCCACGTCCCGGGTGCGCGCGGCTCGGGAGGGCACCGGGCGAGCCTCTGCGGGGAGCCTTTCCGCAGCGAAGGGCAGCAGGTGGAGGGGGCGCGAGGTCCGCACGCGCCCCCGGGGCCCCGCCGGCGTGGGACGCTGGGCTCTTAACCCGCCGGGTCTGGGGCCAGCGGGAAGCGGAGGGAAGAGGCCCCGGGGCAGCTATGCAGAGAAGCACCCGTAGGGGGCGGTGTGCGGTGTCCTGAGACGAAGGCGTGTCTCACCCGGCGCGGCCTTACCCCCAAACCGCTTCTGCCTCCAGGGACGGGAGTGAGGCCCGGACTGAGTTGGACCGACTAGTGGGTTAGTCCTGGTTCTGCCCCCAACTAGCTACGTGGCTTGGGACAAGTTGTCCCACACCGTCTCTGAGTCTTCTTCTTGTTTTTGTAAAATAAGGGAGTATGTTCTTTACTTCTTAATGTCCTCCTCCCCTTTTTTTGAGACGGAGTCTCACTCTGTAGCCCTGTGTAGCATGTCATGGAATCCTCATAGCTCACAGCAACCTCAAACTCCCGGGCTTAAGCAATCCACCTGCCTTGGCCTCCCCAAATGCTAGGATTACAGACATGAGCCCTCGAATGGCCTCTTAATGTCCCTTTGTTTCTAACAACTGAGGAATGAATTCTCTTCCACACTGTGTCTGAGGGGGGAAAATGCACCTGTCCCTCTATGTCACCTGTGATCCAGCTCCTGTCCCTCTGTGTCACCTATGATCTAGCTCCTGTCCCTCTGTGTCACCTGTGATCTAGCTACCCACAACATCTCCCTTTCCAGAATATCTCATGCTCTTCCTCACCCATTCTGGCGTCCCATCTCCCTCCTCTCCGGACACCTGTCCTCATTCCAGCATGGCCCTCCGCCCAGATTGGAACAACCTTTCTGCTAACACCTATTCATCCCTCCAGACCCAACTCAAACTTTCCTTCTATGACACCATCCTGCCTCCTGATAGTACATCTCCCTTGTTACTGACTGTGTCCCTCACTGGGATGTAAGCTCCATTAAGGCAGAGAATTTGTTTTCTTTTCAACAATTATCCAACATGCTTGGCACACAGGGGACACTTGTAATTGTTGATAGATCCATTTACCCTACACACAAGTTCTCATTTGTCTCCTCAGTGCTCCTATGGTGCTTGTCAATTCTTCTGAAAAAGCATTTACCAATCTTACTTTGTAATTATGTCTTCACTCATCTGTCTTTCCACTAGAATATGAGTTCTTTAATGGCAGGAATGCTTCTTATCTCTCTATCTTAACTTAGCCCCTGGCATGAGCCGGACCCATGGTTTATGTACAACAAATATTTGCTAAATGAATGAATGAGTCAGTGGCTAGGCACACAGAATTGTCTTTCACCAGAATGTCATTCTTAACAGGTGGCTATTTGAGAATACAGATGTATGTGGCTACATTTTAATTTTATCTAAAGGATCAGAAAACTTATAAGAGAGACATATTTGAACAGATCTTTAGCATGTCAAATTTTGACTACCTGTTTACACATTATCTTCACTGTCCTTAGCTAGAGGGTTCATAATGTCCCGGGTGCTGCCATTTGGTAGAAATATACAAGCAAAAGAAAGAAAGAAATATACAAGCAGAGTATCTGTGGGATGGGAAACAAACATTAATTAGCAAAAGTGTAGTGAGACAGGAATGGAGATTTTTGTGGGAAAAACTTCAAACAGCTAAGGACAAGTTGACTCTTGGTAGCTAATTTTTTTTTTTTTTTGACAGAGTCTCACTCTTTCACCCTGGTTAGAGTGCCATGGTGTGTCATCACAGGTCATATCGGCCTCAAACTCTTGGGCTCAAGTGCTCTTCTTGCCTCAGCCTCCCAAGTAGCTGGGACTACAGGCCTGTGCCCACCACACCCAGCTAGTTTTTTATATTTTTAGTAGAGACGGGGAGACAGGGTCTCATTCTTATTCAGGCTGGTCTGGAATTCCTGAGTTCACGCAATCCACCTGCCTTGGCAGCCCAGAATGCTAGGATTATAGGCATGAGCCACCGTGCCCAGCAGCTAACTATTTTTTAGTTCAAATTTGTCTCACAATCTGTGTAGAATATTTGGGTGACAGGATTCAAGTTTCAAGTGCCATTGATAATACAAACATAACCCTGTCCGAGCTGTGGTTTCCTCCAGAGGGACACTCAGTGTCTCCTTGTGAGACAGGTCTTTATTCTCAGTAGCTCATGCTAAGGGAAAAACGGAAGGGGTGGGTGGCAGGAGAAGAGGGTCAGAATGGGAAAGTTTTCTTTCCCTGGGTAGACAAGATGGGCTGCTGGGAAGAGTTTTACTATTCGTAGTACCCAGAAAAGCAGACTAGTTCCACTAAAATGGTTTTGAAAGAAAAGAGGAAGCCCACACTGTTTCTCAGAAGAAACTAAGACAAGACTTAAAAAAGGACTCTGCACGGGGGTAGTGCCTGTGGCTCAAAGGAGTAGGGCACTGGCCCCATATGCTGGAGGTGGCAGGTTCAAACCCAGCCCCGGCCAAAAACTGGAAAAAAAAAAAAGACTTTGCACGATGATTGATGATGTGAAACAATGTCTGCATGGGACCCAAGGGGCATCTCTGCAAAGATGCTTGTGTGTTGGCTGGTTTTGGCGTATGCTTTTTATTTGGTTTGCTGCCCTGGCTGGTATAGAGACATGGGCATCTAGACCAGGGGAAGTGAAGACAGTGAAGGGAAATTTTGGCTTTGGGAAGTACATGTATGATAGGTTTTCAGGAAAAATGCCCAAGGCAAACCTGAGATCCCCAGACACCCCTCCACCCTACACATAATGATTTGTCCTTCTCATGGAAGCAAAACCAAGATCTATTTCTCTATCCCAAAGACTGGGTATAGATTGCCAACAAAAGTATAGATTACGGGATTTTTAAAGTTGCTCTGTTTAATGTCTCTTGGTTTAAAATCCTTCTTGCTTTGTATATTTCAATTAAAAAACAAAAAACTTTGTCATTCCTAATGATAATTCGGTATTGTTACTATGCAATCATATTATCATTTTTATTATTATTATACTTTTCTTTTAAGATGGGGTCTCGCTCTGTTGCTCAGGCTGGCCTTGAATTCCTGGCTTCAAGTGATCCTCCTGCCTCTGCCTCTCAAAGTGCTAGGATTACAGATGTGAGCAACTTCAATTTGTGGTGGAAAACAATGAGGTTATCTGGCTGGTGAGCTCACACCTGTAATCTTAGCACTTTGGGAGGTTGAGGTGGGTGGATTGCTTGAGTTCAGGAATTTGAGACTAGCCTAAGCAAGAGTGAGACCCTGTCTCTACTAAAAATAGAAAAACTAGCTGGGTATTGTGGTGGGTGCTTATAGTCTCAGCTACTAGGGAGACTGAGAAAAGAGGATCACTTGAATTTACGAGTTTTGAGGTTGCTGTGAGCTATGGTGATGCCATAGAACTCTACGACAGAATGAGACTCTTGTCTCAAAAAAAAAAGTGGTATTCAAAAAATGTAGTAAAACTAAGTACAATAAAACAAGGTATGCCTTTGCAAATGAGTAAAATGAAGCAGAGAAGGCCACATAGCTAGAACATAGCAAAGCTAGATTCAAATCCAGGTAGAGCAGCTCCAGAGTTACACGAGCATCACACGGGGCTTAGTCTCGATGGTATAGTGCCTCAACCCTGACACTGCACACTCCATATTATGATAAAAAGCTCTGGTTTAGGGAAGTGAATGCTACATCCAGTATTTAAACCAAATCATCTTGATTACTCACCTTATGTTCCACATGGATTTTTCACCTCAGTGATCATGCCAAATGAACATACCTTTCAAAGTATCCCCTTGGGAAGTTACGTGCTTATCTCAGAGCTATACCATCTTTCCTCGTTTGTAAATTATTTAAATGCTAATGTATCAGTGATCCCCAGTATGCAGTTTGTGAAATCCTAGTAGGTGTTTGGGTCATGGGGGTGGATCCCTTCTGAATAGATCAATGTCCTCCCTTGGGGAATGAATGAGTTCTGAGTTTCCTCTACAGGTTGTTAAAAAGAGCCTGGCACCTTCCTGCTCTGTCTAGTTCCCTGTTCTTGCCATGTAATCTCCGTACATGCAAGCTCCCCTTTTTTCCTTCCACTACAAGTGGAAGCAGCCTGATGGCCCTACCAGATGTGCAATCTTTAAACTTCCAAGGCTGGTTAATAAGTATCCAGCCTCAGGTATTTTTTAAGGCGACATAAAATAAACTAAGATTGTAATAGGTCTAAGGGTAAAACTGTTTCCTTCCTTCAGAGCCACATATTATTTATTTTTATTTTTTTATTAAGTCATAAACACATAGATCATGTATTCATGACATATTATTTTTGTTTTTTGTTTTGTTTGAGACAGATTCTCACTCTGTGTCCTGGGTAGTGCTGTGGTGTCATGGCTCACAGTAACTCAAACTCCTGGGCTCAAGTGATCCTTTTGCCTCAGCCTCCAGAGAAGCTGGGACTATAGACACTTACCACGATGCCTAGCTAGTTTTCCACTTTTAGTAGAGATGGGGTCTTGCTTTTGCCCAGACTGGTCCTGAACTTTTCTGCTCAGGTGATCCACCCACCTCGGCATCCCAGAGTGCTAGGATTACAGGAGTGAGTCACCATGCCAGGCCCTGAAGTGCCCTTCTATTATTGGTAATACATTTTGTTTAGACATCTATTTTAATTTGATACTAATATAACCACCTCAGACTTCTTGTGCTTACTTATTTACGTGATATATCATTTTCTATCCATCTATATTCGATGTTCTTCTGTCTTTTGATTCAAAGTATGTCTTAGAAGAAGTTTATTTAATTTTATTTATTTATTTATTTAATTTTATTATTTTTATTTATTTATTTTTTTATTAAATCATAGCTGTGTACATTAGTGCAATCAAGGGGTACAATGTGCTGGTTTCATATACAATCTGAAATGCTTTCATCAAACTGTTTAACATACCCTTCATGGCATTTTCTTAGTTATTGTATGAAGACATTTGCATTCTGCATTTAGTAAGTTTCACCCGTACCCTTCTAAGATGCACCATAAGTGTGGCCTCACCAATTACCCTCCCTCCACCCTAACCTCCCCCCTCCCTTGCCTTCCCATATTCTTGTGCTATAGTTGGGTTATAGCCTTCATATGAAACCTTTAAATTAGCTTCATAGTAGGGCTGAGTACATTGGATACTTTTTCTTTCATTCTTGAGATACTTTACTAAGAAGAATATGTTCCAGCTCCATCCATGTAAACATGAAAGAGGTAAAGTCTCCATCTTTCTTTAAGGCTGCATAGTATTCCATGGTATACATGTACCACAATTTATTAATCTACTAGTGGGTCGATGGGTACTTGGGCTTCTTCCATGACTTAGCAATTATAAATTAGGCCGCAATAAACTTTCTGGTACAGATGTCTTTGTTATAATGTGATTTTTGGTCTTCTAGGATCGAATGGCAGGTCAATTTTTAGATCTCTAAGTATTCTCCAAACATCCTTCCAAAAGGAATGTATCAGTGTGCATTCCCACCAGCACTGTAGAAGGGTTCCCTTTTCTCCACATCCATGCCAACATCTCTAGTTTTGGGATTTTGTCATGTGGGCTAATCTTACTGGAGTTAGGTGGTATCTCAAAGTAGTTTTGATTTGCATTTCTCTGATGGTTAAGGATGGTGAGCATGTTTTTATGTATCTGTAGGCCGTGCGCCTGTCTTCTTTGGAGAAGTTTCTCTTCAAGTCCTTTGCCCACCCTGAGATGGGATCACTTGTTCTTTTCTTGCTAATACGTTTGAGTTCTCTGTGGATTCTGGTTATTAAACCTTTGTCAGAGGCATAACTTGCAAATATTTTCTCCC
>CAUYRH010097840.1:0-34482 GCA_963574655.1 Perodicticus potto
AGGCTCCTCTTGGCTCACTTTCCTCTCACCACTCCCCAGCCAGAAAAACAGCACAGATCAGCAACAGCCCACACTCTGTCCACACCCCTCGAGAAAATGTCCAAGAATCTGGACTCCATGGGGGACAGACCTCTAGACCTCACGGTGAGAGTGCAGGGGAGAGCTGGGAGTTCAAACTTGCAGGTAGAGAATATATACAGTTTTATACAGTTTTATGCCTGGCAGGAGAGTGCCATGGCACCCTAGTAGGGGAAGGAGGTCTGGTTTTTAGAGGGTCTCTCCCATGGCGTAGAGTGGGAGGACATCTGAACTCTGCTCTGTTTGTTTGTATGGAGGTACGGAGTATGCTGTGAGTGGATCTCATGGAGGGAGGGGACTCCCGTCCACTTTGCGATGTGTTCTGTACCTTTTATTTGTATCCTTGGTGTCGCAGGTCACTCCAGCAGGGTTGATGTACGTTCTTCGACCTCTTTTGGCTCAGTTCCAAACTGTTGGCTTTCTTGCTAAATTTTTGTCCTTTAACTCTCCTTCTGGATGAGAGAATCTGCAGAAATCTGGCTACAGACTGCCATCTTGGGTCCTCCAGCCTCCAGCTTTGTCTACTGTTTTTCTCTCTTTTAGTTTGCTCTGTCTTTGATAACTGCCATGCTAAAAAGGGGGCAAGTGATAGCTGAGTCCACAAAGGGCAGACTGTGATTCTTGTTGCTGCTGCTACCTACACCCAAGAATGGGGGCACCAGTATGTGTCCAAAGTCAATGATCTCTAATGTGGAGGTGCCTTGGGGCAGTCACCAATATAGTCAACATAGAACGTTGCTGGTTCAGTAACATCATCATCACTGCTACCAGTATTGTCATTGCCAATGTCTCACATGCTAAATGTCCTAAAGAGATTATAGGAAACATGAATTTTCATTTCTTCTTTCACTTTTAGTTCACATTCCCTAAACCTTTTATTAGGTCCTGAAGCTATAGGATAGTTTTATTTACACTGATGTGCTATTTTTTGAATCATGCCATCTCATCAGGGCTGGCCAATTATCCTTGAAAAAAACTCTCTCACTTAACAGGAAGATACTTCATCCTTAAATAAATGGCACCCTAGAGTTCTACCCTCCTGATTCTCTGAGCTTACAGAGAAGGCCTTGAGTTCTTGACTAAACACAGCTTAAGTCTGAGGTGACACCTCTGATACACGTATTCACTGAACTAGACACGTATATGTGAAGGCATTTTAAAAGTGGAGTGCATCATAAGAACAAAATGGTAAAAGTCCATCATACGGTCATCACCTTAACTTTGGTGTGGTGGACAGAGGTTAAGATGGTTCCCATGATCTGCAATTCCTGATGTTTGTATCCTTGTGTGATGTTCTTTTAAACAATAGAATATCAAAGTTGATTGGCTGCCACTCCCATAATTGTTCCATCATGTAAGCCTCTATCTTGTTAGCAGACTCCATAGAGCAACAGCTCTCAACCTGCGGGTCACGACCCCTTTGTAACAATAAAAATACATACTGTGTGTCAGATATTTACATTACAATTCATAACAGTAGCAAAATTACAGTTACAAAGTAGCAACAAAAATAATTTTATGGTTGGGGGTCATCACAACATGAGGGACTATATTAAAGGGTCATGGCATTAGGAGGTATTAGGAAGGTTGAGAACCACTGCCTTAGAGTAATTTCCTCTCATTCTCATGGGTTTTGAAAAAGCAAGCCATCATGAAGTAAGTGGCCCTGGGGGTAGAAGCCCACATAGTCAAGCGCTGTAGGAGCCTCTATATGTTGAGTGCAATCTCCAGCATGAAATTAAATAAGCTAGATACAGATTAGTCCTTGAATTGATTAAACCCTATTTCCAAATCACTCCATCTTTGATTGGCTAGGTGCTAATACTACTAGACTAGCCTCTTTAAAGTATACATATATTTGACTAGGAAGTTAACACCATTCAGAGTCTTAAGTTGTTTTCTTAACCTAAACTCTAGGATGGTGCAAAAACCAATAGAAACATCTGAGACAGACAGACCTACAGAGGACGGGATTACAAAATAGGAAGAAACTACTAATCTTAACATTTGTTCAAGAAGATTAATATGTGACAGAAATTTAAAGAACTGATTTGAAAATTTTAGGCCGGGACATGTAAGCTATAAAAGAAGATAAAATTCTACAACTGAAAAATAAATAACAAATTTAGGACTCAAAGAATAGATTTAATAAGCGAGTAGACACAAATGAAGAAAATAAATAAAACTCCAAGAGACAAATGATGGACAACGGATAAAAATGCACGTGAGATATGACATGGTGAAATGATTTAAAATGCGGGTAACTGAAGTCCCAGAAGGAAGTCATAGGGGAATAAAAGCAAAGGTAATATTTGAAGGTACAATGGCTAAAATGTTCCTAAACTGACTAACAGGAACTTGCATACAGTCCAAAGAGTTGAAAAGAAAAAATAAGACAAAACAAGGCAATATCCTAAGACTATTACAGGTAAGTTGCAGAAATTCAATAGTGAGAAGGTCTAATGTAGCAATAAGGGAAAAAAAATCTTACCTTAAAATATAACAATGAGGCTAACAGCAAGCTACTCTCCAACAGAAACAATGTAATCTTGAAGAATATAATAGAATGATATTTTCCAAGTGCTTCAAAAATATCACTCCAACCTAAAATGTCACATCAAGTAAATATTTTATTTTAACACAGTGGTCAGCAAACTATAATTCACAAGCATAATCCAGTTCATTGTTTTTGTCAATAAAAGCTCTTTCCTTTTTTTTGAGTATAGTCATGCTTATTCATTTGCCTATGATATAGGAATGCTTTCACACTACACAGGGAAAGTCGAGTAGCTAAAATATAATGGCCCTGAAAGGCCTGAAAGATTTATTATTTGGTCCATTATAGAAAAATGATGATACTTTTTCTAAAGTAAAAAATGAAATGAAGCATTATTAGGAAAAAGAAAAAATGATATAACTTTTCACCAGAAAAGCTGTTCAAAAGGAAATCTGAAGCTTATAAAAAGAAGAAAAATGAACAGAAAAAAAGCAAAGCAAGATAGTAATGGTAAATAAATATTAATGTTATAAAACTATCATAATACTTTGTGAGTTGAAAATGTGTTTAGAATTAAAATATACTACAGTAAAAGCATATAATTTGGAGATATTTTGACTTACATGGCCTATATTTCTACATTATTTGTTAAGTGATAAAAGTACTCATTTATATCAGACTTGATACATGAAAAATGCATTTGGCAAAATCTAGAGTAAGCACTAAAATAATAGTTAAAAAAATATGCTACCAAATTAACAAAGGGGAAAGAATTAAATAAAACAAAAAGAACTAAAAAGTGAACCCAAAGGAAGGAACAAAGAATCAAAGAGTTATCAAGAAAATAAAGCAAATAGACAATAAAAGTCAGTCTTAAATACTATACGTATCTTCAACTAAATTACATTGCAGGTGACTAAATTACTAAAATTGAACATAGGTTATCACATTGACTATCTCTACAAATACTAAAGTGTTAAAATGATAGAGAATATATTATTTGAACATAGCAGAATAAAAGTAAAAACAATAACAAAAAGATAAATCTTAAAACTCCATAGGTTAGGAAAGTAAGAAACTTATTTATACATAATTTATGGATGAATGATAACATAACAATCAAAATTAGAATATATGTACACAAGATTATAAGAGAAATTATATTTATTGAGGCTCATTGAATGAGGCAAAAGCTCAGCCTATAGGGAATTGATGATGCAAATGGAGATGTTAAAAAACAAACAAACAAAAAAAAAAGCTGCAGATCAATGACCTAATTTTTAATATCATGAAGGTAGGAAAAAAATCATAAAACTGATAAAAATAAAGGATAGAAAATTATATAAATAAGAGCAGATAGTGACATAGAAAGCGAGCATAAAATAAGGTAAGCTTAACATTAATTTTTAATCCAGAAACCTTTAGTCAGAAGGAACAAACAACAATAAAATCATAGCACTGAGGGATAAGGTGATATGCTCTACCATGGACATAAACAAGTACTGAAACATTAATAAATTTGAAAATTTGGAAGAAATGGACACATTTTTTAAAATATATCTTTCCAAACTGAAACTTTAAAAAAAAATCAAAGAACGAAAATGTGAAAGAAGAGTTGGAGAAAATAGCTTCAAAATTAGAACAGAAAAGAAAAATCTTAAGAGAATGAAAAAGAAGAATCCCATTTGTTCTCCCCTAGATGAACTAGCATGTGAGTTAGAGCCATACTATTTTGAGTCTCTTATTAAGAGGGTCTATGGTTTTTCTAGTCTTGTTAAGTAGGAAAGGTATTTTTGGAGAGCCACAAGAATTTTAACCTGCTCAACAATTATCATAGGAATCTGGGAAAGTTTTCACCAATCAGCACTTCATTATTGAAGCCTATGTCTCCACTGTCTACAGCAGAGGTTTCCAAACATTTCCATATTAAGTACGTATTTTTTAATTTTACTCATAAGTATTTTATGCATCAAGATTTGTGACTACGCTGAATGACTGTACTCAATAATAAACTGCAAAATCTATCTAAATTCATATACAGTTGTAATTGTGAAAGAACTTCCAATTAGTCATTATTCTGAAAATACCTGTATTAGTAAAGATTTAATGTTAGAAGCATTAAAATCATATGCAAACTACTTAATAAAGCACATGTAACCCTTCATTTATAAAATGAGGGGCTCCTGATTCACGGTGTCATCACAAATACTAAATGACTTAATACCATGTCTGTCACCTAATAAGTGTTGGCTACTATCATCTTCATCATCATTATTTCACATTAAATTGGACTGATTTAGTTATGCGGCAAAGAAGAAAAGTTTTAAAGTTTACCTGGCAGAGGCTTATTCTTATTAACTTCTCAACTTCTGTTTTGTTTTTTTTTAAATAATAAAAATAGGTTCATTAACCCATGCCCCTGTTTTTGCATATTACTACTAATCTGAATAAAGTAGCTTGGAAATCATTTGCTAACTTAAGAAACAGGAATTCCTTGAATTATAAATCTTCTTATAAATTTATGATTTTACAGAGTTGTATCAGAAGAGTTTTCCTTTTTATTGCCTCATTTAAATAAAATATGATGCACTTTTAAAGCTGAAATAAAACATATTCAATAAGAATCTTGAAGAATAGTGATACTATTTAAGTTGTGATTCAAATTCTACGTGATTCACATTGGTCTCCAGAATCATTTTTCTGCCTCTTGATGGATATATAAAGTTATATATACCCACCATGAGTACCTTAATGTATCCAATAGGGAAGCTGTGTGCTGGTTATCCTACCAGGACACTTGTGAATAATTTTAAAAGGTTATCTATTTTTCAAATCTCCAGTTAACTGGGGAGAAAAGAGAGAGGCTTACCTGGCAAATAGAGGAATTTAGTTATGAAGCCAAATGTCTAGATGAGAGAATGATTTGACATGGAAAAGGGATTTTGGGGAAACCATTTCTTTTTTCAGAGATTTTACATAATGCTGTTCCAGAGCCTGGAGTTTTCTATATTCTATTCCCTCCACTCTAATCCAACCTTTAGAGTGCTCCAATAGTAACTCTACTCATTGCTAACATTGTCAGCACCCTTACCATACACTTTCCTATCATTTCATACTGAAGAATGATTCAAAACTCTGGTTTATTTTACTGTGAGAGGATCTTGCTCCATAACTGTTAGAACACAATTCTGGAATGGCTTGAGGCTAAGTTTTGATAATTATATCAGAGTAACCAATGTCAAAAGGTCCCTCCCACCCAAACTGGACAAGGCCAAGATTTTTAATGGCAAAAGAAAACCCTGGAAAGAAAGAAGCCCTTAGAATTCTTGTGATTTTTGCTATTTTGCCACACCTGCTGGTTTGTTGCCATAATTGCAACCATTTACTAGCTGACTTGGATACAATTTCACTACAGACTTTGCTAGTAAGTCTTGTGATTTTGAGAGAAGAGAGGCAGCCATACATAGTTATTTTTCTTCCCATAGCTACTTGATTTCATCTATAAAAAGACAAAATAACAGCTAAAGGAAATCCCGATGTCTCTGGCATATGCTTATGATTCCAGTGGTCCAATGGGTATCTGAAAGACTGAAGCTGACAGAAGTTGCCATATATTGTAGTCTGACCAAATTCATAACTGGAGGGAGGAACTTCGGAAGGTAGTTGGGATTACAGAAGGTCATCATGGGGGTGGGGGTTGTAATGGACAGGTAGCTTTGTAAGATGAGAGACCTAAGCTGACAGGCTCTTTCCCTCTGAGCCCCTGCTGTGTTAAGAGGCAGGGAGAAGGTCCCCCATAGACCAAGCACCATGCCCTTGGAATGCTTGACCTCCAGAACCTTGAGCTTTTTCTTTTTAAAATAAATTACGCAGTCTGTAGTATTCTCTTATAGCAATAGAAAACTGACTATGAAATGACATAGCCAGAAGCTGTGTAGACATCTCTATCTGGTATATTTGTCTCTGTTGACATGCAATAGGTATTTTTGCATCAAGAAAACCTAGCCTGAGAAAGTGTTCTGACTTGCCCTAGAAGGAAGTTGAATAATGAGCACAGTCACGAATGTCTCCTTATGGGTCCACCATGAATATTGATGCTGAAAGACTTACCTGAGCTATGACTCCAGATACCCAGTGAGACATTATAGATTTCTCAGCAGGGGTTTCTGAAAACCTAAGTTATGTTAAAGAGGAAGCTTAGCTAGCTTGGCTCTTACATTAGAAATTCATAGATTAAATGGTCTTCCGTTTCACCTTACTTTTTAAATGGTATTTGAGTTGCTTTACTTTTCCTTATTTTTTATGATATTGCATTATCATATCATAAAAGTAGTGTAGATATTTTCATATCAATAAACTAAAAATCCCCATTATCTCCTGAGCTCTTATTAAGTTTCTGTTCATGGGACCTAATGCCTATAAAGAGAATGAAAAATGCAGCCTTGCAGCCTGGAATTCCTCTAGGCTTCATAAGAATGATTCATTCTTTTAACCTGTGAAGAATCCCTCAATATAGGGTTTTCCTTCAGTGTTTGAGAGGGACTCATAACATACCACTTACAGTGCCTAAAATTCCACCATCTGCAATTTAAACTTTCCCTTTGCCCGGGAGCTGGGTGTTGTGTGTATGGAGGTGGTGATGGTGAGGACACATTGCAAATAAAACATAATTTGTTCTGGAACCTTCTAATGACTGGTCATGACTATGAACTGCCTGGGAGATCATGAGATGATGAGATTGTGGATCGTGACCTCCCATTTCTCTGCTCCAGTATTGGTTTCTACACAGGCTGGTTTCAATTGTTGTGTCTGAAGAACCCTTTATGCCTGAATTACAGTTCTTGTTGATGTTTTCTTCCAAGAATTATGTCTTTTCACTTGCTCGGGAGATGCATATTCATAGGAATCAACTGAGGAATGTGTGTGCGGGAAGATGCCTGGTGTGTGTGTTGTGCATATTGTCTATGGCCTGGAGTATCTGGAGAAGCCCTGAGTTAATGAGTTCTTCATCCTGCCGAGTCCAGAGACACTTGTCTACTTTTCCAGGCCAGTGGTTGTAGCCTGCAGGAACAAATGCCTCAGTCACTGAAAGCATCGGGCTCTGTCAGACATTTCACTCAGGAATTAATGATCTTTTCTTGCTTTCCCTTTCCCAACCCCTGCTTGTATTTCAAACTTAATTTTTATTTTGCTTTGAGATAGGGATTTGTATAATTGTGTCTGCTCAGTACCTCTGACACCTTTGGAAATCATCGGAGAAGTTTTTCTTTGAAAACACTATTGTGTTTTACTTTCTACCTGTAATGCACCCCTGGACAACAAAGTGGTGGCCGCTGCCTCCTCATTAGGAAGTAGAGGGTGGTGCAAGGATAAGCACCTGTCACACACAGGCCCTATCAAAGCTCATCCCTCAAATGATTGAGCTTGGAGACCTGGACAGAATAGAAAGCAATTCCTCCCTGGTGATGGGTGGAGACCGTCAGTCACTAGATTCTCCGTCCCATAAAGGAAGTTAGTTTGCCATAAGAGTGTATAAGGTTGACCTGTCCAGAGAGTAAGGTTAAGAACTTTTTGGCCTTTCAGTCCTAAATTTCAGTTGATCCTGAAGTAGCTGCTCTTCCATTGATCATGGCTCACACCTGTAATCCCAGCACTCTGGTAGGTCGAAGCAGGAGGATTGCTGGGTTTAGGAGTTTGACGAATAGCCTGAGAAAGAGTGAGACCACATGTTTACTTAAAAAAGCAAAAAAAAAAAAAAAATAGAAAAATTACCCAAGTGTCGTGAAGGGCACTCATAGTCCCAGGAAGCCTGGAGGCAGGAGGATCCCTTGAGCCCAGAAGTTTGAGTTGCCGTGAGCTAGGCTGCTGCCATGGCACTGCCACACTAGCCTGAGCAACAGAGTGAGACTCTGTCTCAAAACAAACAAACAAACCTTTTAATTCATTTTCTGTATATTATTCAAATATAGTTTTCTATTCTGGACAACTTTGTATAATTTGGGTTGATGTCACTTGGAGCCAAAGGGCCTCAGTTGATAGATGGGATGTTTCTACTCCAGCAATTTTCTCTCGTACATAAATTATAGGGAAGTATGAGCAGAGCTATATCTTCTGACCATGGAAGCTAATGAAGTCAACGTAGGAAATTTGGAGTAGGAATGAGTAAGAAAGGCAGCAGGTGCACAAACAGTTTTGAGATGGACATTGGAAGGGCAAGCTCCTGCTTACCTTCTCAAAACAAATTCTAAAACCAGGGGGTCTTACCCAAATCTTCTTGAGAATGTATCTTGTTTCTCAGAGTGATTGTCTGTATTCATTATCGTTAATGATTGAAAGTTGAATTCTATTTGCAAAGTAGGTTTAAGCATAATCCTTACTAAGACTCGGCTTCTCATCTGATAGAAATCCCACTCAGCTCAGGGGAATGCAGAACAATTTCTCTTGCTTGATACCTGTGGTGGAAACAAAATGTAATTTGTGGTGGACCTGTGCAAGTTTTTATTTGCTTGTATTAAAAGCAAATTGTACCCAAATCACTCACTTCAACATTTAGTACTAAATATGGTAATTTCATTGTTGTTAATGACAACTCAATATGTTCCTAGGGAAAGATTGCGTTAGGTGAAAGAAGTAGTTGACCTTCTCAAAGTGAGCAATTCAGCTTGTGGCCAAGTATAGTCTCTAATTATAAAAAATGCTAGAAAGAACTCTTCAGAGTCCTGTGCAATGGGGGCAATGGCTATCTCCATGAAATTATAAGATATTCTCATAATAGAAAGCATTGTAGAAGCAAATGAGTCAGGTGAAGCAAAGTCACATGAAACATTTTTATGTATGCAGTGGAGCTCTCTCCAAGCTCATGTTGTTCACCAGCTGCTTGACCACTTCCTCTCAAAGCCACTGCAGGGAGCATAGGCTAAAAGAAGGCAGTGGGCCTTGATGTCAACAGGGGTCCTGATAGTGAAATTTTGCTTCCAAAAATTCTGAGAGTCCATTTTGTTCCTGAAACCCCTCGTTTCTATAACTGTAATGTCTTACTCAGTGTCATTCATGGCAGCTTTATTGACTTTCAGGTCAAAGCTGTAAGACCAGTCCCTATTATGTATGTATTTGTTTAAGTATAGCTGCCTTGGGAAAGTGTCACGTCACATATCAATCCATGGAACAATTTTGTCAACAATATTGACTTAAAGAGGAATTTGTATGATTCCAGAATGTACCTACTCATTTGAGAGCAATGAATATTATTTATCATTACACTGGAACAACAGGTGAAAATGAAACATTTCTCAGGGCATCAGGACATAAAGTGTCCCAAATTCAGGGATTAGAATTCTGTTTACACTTCTATCGGATACCGTGGTGTTTAGGCACACTTCCGGCTGCCTATGCAGCCCACATTTCCTTATTTGAAAACTATCTTTGTTTTTTTGAAAATTCTGTCCTATAGTGCCTGCTATGTGGCCAAAATCCCTACCTTTCTGGGAAAAGCTAGAATTAGAGGACTTAAGCAGAGGTACACATAGACCAAAATGAGCCAGGCAGATGGTTTATTTACCAGGAAATTTAAAATTGGGACTCAGAGATCCTAGTTAGTGTCTGTTGGTATTTTAATTTGAGAGATCATGAAAAACAAAGCAATAATGGTCATGTGAATGCAGACAGAGGGAAGTTGCTTTGTTGAGGGAAATAAGAAGACAGGTCAAGTAAAGGAGAGTGGATAATTCCATTGGCTTCATAGAAAGTGGAGATAGGAGTTGCCTGCACTTCTGATTCCTTCCGGTTCTGGGCTTCATGATGTACCTGAGACCATGACGAACTTGAATATGCTTACAAAGAAGCCTTTTTACTTAAGATGGTTTAAACATGTTTTTTTTTTTTTGTTTATAATGCAAAATTTCTGACAAAGGTATATATTACCTTAGGAAGTTTTCTTTCTAAAAAATACTACGAATTCCAACAAAATTGTCTAAACCTTGGTCTCTGCAATGAATTTTAGTGTAAGAAGATTAAAATTATTTATTAAAAGTAAATATGCTTTAATTTCCTATGGAATCTAAAGACTAATTAAAATATATCTGATTTGAAAATTGACACCAAATTAGACTTGTCAGAAGAAACAGTACCCGAATCTAATTTTCTGGTTGCTCCATCTTGCTTCAGAGTTTAGCTGGCATTTGCCTTCTACAACAGGAGACACTCCCTTCTTCTTTTGCTTCTTCTTATTTTATTCAGCCTAAATTGCCTACTCCTGCTTTATCAAACTCCTTTAAGATTCTGAACGTTTGCTAACTTTCAAGGGGCTGCAGGTACAACATTCAAACAAGCCAAGTTCTCAAGATTTAACTAACGGAAAAAAATAAGAGTGAAAAACCCATTTGCCAAATTCTACAGGAGGGGTGAAAATTATACACATTAAGGAAAATATATCTATTTGCATAGGTATAGATTAGTACTAGACAGACAATCTGGACCATGTATAAAAATCAAAACACATGGGCTTTGTCAGATGGAAGCAATATAACTTACTCCTACAGAGAATCATCTTACTATAGTCAGAAAACAGAAAGAAAATCAGCCATGATAATTTAGTGTTGATTAAAAAAGTTATAACTCTTTTATAGTTATAGAAGATATATTACTCTTGCCTCTGGGCATATACCTAATAATTAAAGAAATCACAATTGCTCATAAATATTAGAAGTAACCCTGCCTAAAGAAGGCTACTATGCCAAATTCTACAGCTTAGCTGAATTTTTCTTGTTTTACTGTTATAAAGTATAACCCACACTTACTAACTGACCTACTCATGATACCAAATGGCATCAAATAATGGAATCTGAGATACATGTCAGTATTTGAATGTCACAACACTATAGTTAGAAGGTTTATATGTCATGTTGATGCCTTCAGACACGTTAGCAGACATTATTTTCGGTAACAAAAGATCTCATTAATCTATAGGAGGCTGTGTTTTCCTATATTTAGAGGAACATAGGTGATATTTGGGAATACTGTATTTCATGGACTTAGCTATTCAACAGTGTGATAGCTAATCAATCATTTCTGAGACTTTTTTTTTTTTGTAGGCAAATGAACAGCTTTGTAAACTATAGGGCTTATATAGTGCAATGATGTTGAAGAACTGGGCTGATGAGAAGTTGGATTTTTAAATGGATGTTGTACTAGTCAGGGTTCAGTCAACTGAGCAGAATCAGTAGGATAAATATGTATATTGAGAAATTTATTGCAAGGATGTGGCTTATATTATAGTGGGGGCTAAAGGGACAATTTCAAAATTTATAGGTCAGGCCATTAGAAGTAGCAGGCTGGAATTCTCAGGAAAGGACTGATGCTGCTGTCCCTGTACGGAATTACCCTTTCTTCAGGGAAGCCTAGATCTGTTTTTAAGGCCTTTTAACTGGTTATCTCAGGCCTCCCCTTGTTTAAAGTCAATTGACTTTAATCATATATACAAAATACCTTCACAGCAAAACCTAGGTTAGTGCTTGATTGAATGACTGGGAATTGTAGCCTAGTCAGCGTAAGCATAAAAAAAATAATAATAAAAATCACAGATATCTAAACAAAGAAAAAACATACAAAATGGGTTTTTCTTAATGTTAAAGTAAATTAAAATAAAGATCAGCCTTGAAGGATCTCTAAATAGATAAAACCAATTAGGCCTTGAAAAGGCCCTCAACTTTGCTTAAATTGAAAACATGAGTGAAACTTAGGTCAGTTCTAATAAAAGCTTATGTTAGACAAAAATAAATCTTAACCCCCAGCCAATCATAAGCATCCAAGTAAGATATAATTACACCACCTGGGACTCTTCAACAAGGCACCTAAGAGAGGTAAAACAATCCAATAATTTTGGTATTTTGTTTCTGCATTTTTCCAGTAAATACTTGCCTATGATGTTTTGTCATAGGAACTCTCACTCCTTTTGATCTGCTGTTTCCTAATTCATGAATTGCTTTTTTAGTTAAATAAACCCTTTAAATTTTTATTGTGCTTTGGAGTTTGCTCTGACACTGATGATGTGCCAAATTTGGTTAACTCTTTCATGAATCAAACATGCCAATTCCAAGAGATCTGGTTGAAAGAGTCACTCTGTTTGTTTATCAATCTATGATATGTATGAAAAAGATCTGAAGTATGGGTGATGCAGAGAACATTCCCAAAGAAGCATGGTCTCCACTTTGAAAATAAACATCTCTGCTTTGCCTTGGCTGAGGTGGAAAAATTCTCTTTTTATCACAGCATTAATCTAACAGCAGGTGACCATTATCCTGTACAAATGTTTTATTTCACTGATATTATCTCTAAATGATGATCGGGGAAACATGAGAATGAAGTCTACTTCTGTCTGTGTGTGTCAGAGATGTCGGAAATTTTATTGGTGGATGTCACCAGGGATTAATGAAAGCATTTTATATTATATCACATTTAAACACAGAGAAAAATGATGGGAGAGTAAACTAACTCATGATAAATGGCATGTGTTAAGGCTTTGGTCTGAATTTAAATTAGTGGTTTTCTAATAAATTTATCATAGGTTAGTGTTTTATTGGTCAATAGGGAATATTATACTTTATATATGAAAAGATGGCATTTCTGTCTGGTGCTAATAAATTCTATCCATTTCAGACATTCATGTAGCCAACTGATGTGAAGTTTTTGAGTAAATCAGGTCAACGGATAAAGATGACAACAAGCTAGGGCTTGCTGTTACTTTCTGAAGTCTGACTGATGCCATTGGAGTTTATTCAGGTCTAGCCACTGTCCAAGATCTCAACTACTGTCTTGATATCAAAGCACAGAAGTTTCATAGTCATTCATGTTGACAGTTTTATAAATTTGTGTACTTTATGTAATTTTAATATTTGTATTATCTGTTATAAATGTCCCATGCCCCTCCTTGGCTGGAAGTGGTATTGGAACCTTCTTTTTTTTGTGTGTGGGTCTTTTCTCTTCATCCTTTCCATTCTATAATACAACCACAAAACCAACCATTGCAGAAGACTATTAGCTACCCTTTATCGAATACCTATTATTTGCAACTCACCATGCTAGTAGCTTTAAATCTTCTCATCCTTTACAAACATTCCTACCATTTTATAGGTTAGCAAATAGAGGCTTAACAGAGTTAAATATCTGGTTTAGGATCACACAGCTTCCTCACATTTGAGCAGGTATTTTGCCTCATATATCCCTGTTTCCAAACACAAATTCTTTCCTACCATCTCATCTATCAACTTAATTTGTCATTTTAAAATATATAAAAATGTTGATTTCAATCTTAAGTCATCTCTTTTTTTGGATGGACAGCTACCTCTAGAAACTGTCTCCATATAACTTACAGAGAAATATCAAGAACGGTTAGAATCACCATAAACCTCTTTAATTCTGACTCTGTCCTTTGAGATCTGGTATTATTAGGAATTGATATAGAGGTTTCATTTAAATTATATTATCTTCACTTTTAGACTAAGCATGAATTTAAAATCAAATGATGTCTATGCAAATTATTTATGCAATTAAGATTGTAGGGCAAATGTTTAGCCAATTTCCTAGGACTGGCTGATTTAAAGCACTTTAGAAGTACCATTAACATACAAATAATTGCTGTGCTCTTTTGAAAGTGGTCTACTTATTATCTATTCATTATAGCCTATCTTCAAAGAATTCTGTTTGACAATGATTTGTTAGCCTTCTTCAAGTTTCTATATTTACTTAAAAGTCATTACCCTGCACTATTTAAAAATATTATATAACTGTTTGGTTTCATACTAATCATGATTGTTTTCTCCAAGTGGTCCTAATCAGTGAAGTTTTTTTTATACATAAAAGATGCTTAGGTCATATGTAGTGGGTGTTTTTTTCCTTAGAAAATTCATGATATCCTACTCAAATATTCAGGCAGAAATAAAGTATTGAACTGTATTAATAAATGATAACTGGGGCAGATATTTTGATCAGTTTTTCTTAGTGATAACAAGAATTTATTGTTGTAATGGCATAAACACATAAAGACATTGCAATCCAGTCTGCATAAAGACACTGAAATCCAATCCATGATTATTTTATTTATTTGTTTGCTATTGTCATTATCCTCATGAAAATAAGAGCCATGAACCATGTGGAGGTTCACCATGTGACAGGTTGTGCCCATCTCAAAAGTATGCGATAACATTTTTAGAAAACTTAGTTGGTATATAAGACCTCTCTTATTTTAGTGCAATGTTTTATATTCCTTTCCTTTGCCATCCCAGAACAAGTTCACACACCAGCACACAGCAGAGGAGAGGGAAGAGGCAGATTGAGACATGTTGTTATTAGAAGACAGATGAGTAACAAGAACACACCCTCATGAATTAGGTAACATTTATTCCCAGAAGACACATTCTGTTCTCTTTAAAATCTCTGAGAATCTGTCCATAGCCAAAGAAGGATATCACAATTTCAAAATCATGGGTTGGAGTCTTCCTCATGCCCAGATACACACAGAAATTATATATATATCATGAACAAATGAACATCACTTAAAGGCAATAAGATAGGACAATAACCCAGCCTTACAGATAGGAAAACACAGGCTGATCATACTGCTTAATACAAGTCAATGAGTATTTTTACTTCATTTCCTAAGTAAATAACATTGAGCTTGCTGCAACTACTTTTCTCTTAACATCTATAGAGAACTCATATTGTGGATTTCTACTTGACATAGCAGTTCAGGCTTGTTCCCTTTTATGTTTCAGAAAGACGTCAAGACAAGATTAGCTCAGAGAAAATACATGTCATGCATAATAGAGAAGAGAGATGTGTGTGTACATTGACCAGTATGTACATTCTCAGCTATACAGTTGTCTCAAAAAAATGAAATCAGACTACCTGCCTATAATTGTAAACCATTCTGATTAAAGCCCATAAAACAGCAAAAGAAAATTTTAGTCAGTGAATTTTGTTTTTTTAGAAATCACATCAACTGTTTTTCTGCCATTCATTCAACTAATCCTGTTATATTCACCCTTAGAAAGGTGACAGCAACATTTTCTTTTCTATAATACTACATATAGTATTTGTATACATATATGTGTGTGTGTGTATATATATATTTGCAGTAAATACAGGAGCAATTGTTATTTTTATTTGCAGTTTGGCTGGGGCCAGGTTTGAACCAGCCACCCACGTTATATGGGACCGGTGCCCCACTCCTTGAGCCACAGGTGCCACCCAGGAGCAATTGTTCTTTTGGAGACAGATCCTCTTACATCTTTGAGATCTAGGAAAAGATACAAAGGCACATAAAATAACAACATTTGAATAAAATTTCAGAAGATCCAGAACTCAGTTTCACTTCCCTACCATCTAGATATAATCTTCTTCTTTTCTTTTTTAGCTTTCCAATTTTTTTTATTATTATTTTTTATTAAATCATAGCTGTGTACATTGATGCATTGTACATTGTACCACATTGATCATGTGGTACAATGTTCTGGTTTTATATACAATTTGAAATATTTTCATCAAACTGGTTAACATAGACTTCATGGCATTTTCTTAGTCATTGTGTTAAGACATTTATATTCTACAGTTAGTAAGTTTCACCTGTACCTTTCTAAGATGTACTGTAGGTGTGGTCCCAATAATTGCTCTCCCCTCTCCCCTCCCCTCCCTTTACCCTTTCCCCATATTCTTGTACTATAATAATTGGGTTATAGCTTTCATATGAAAGCTATAAATTAGTTTCATAGTAGCATCTAATTCATGATCTGTGGACTAGGTCCATCCTAAAAGTACATAGTTCTACATACATCATTTTAATCAATTTTGCAGGCTTCACAGAGTTGCTTTAAAGCCTTGAAATAAAGTCATTCTTAAATATTTGTAGCATTACTGTATCAATAATATAGGATCATTTTTACATTTTCATTATCAAGACTAATTCTGTTTTAAAAAAGATATCCTGACACACAGTACAGTCCAGAAATGCCAGATTGATTTTTAACAAAACTATAAAAGTTACTCAATAAGAAAGTATATATTTTAATAAATAATGCTATAAGAATTGGATATTCATATGGGAAAAAAGTAAATCCTGACCATAACTCAGCCTATGCATAAAAATTTACTTTAAATGGAGCACAGAACTAAGCATAGAAACTAAAACTATAAAACAGCTAGAAGAAAACATAGTCAAAAATAGTTACGGCTTTGGAGTCGGAAAATTTTCATAGGATATATAATGCATAGACAATAATGAAGAGCATTGGTAAATTAGATTTATCAAAATTAAAGACTTTTGCTTTTCAAAATATACAGAAAAGAAGTAAAAACACAAAACTATGGACTGGAGGATGCTATTCTACTACACATATGTAAGAAAGTACTTGTATCCAGAATTAATAAAGAATTCTTACACCTCAGAAAAAGAAGTCAACAGTTTAATTAAATCAATAAAGGGATTGAACAGGAATGTCACAAAGGAAGATATACAAATTTTACTTAAAAGATATTCAACAATGAAAATTAAAATAATCATGAAATATTACTCAGCCTCTAGAATGGCTAAGATTAAAGAGACTGATGATATCAAGTATTAGTAAGAATGTGGAGAAGTAGAATTCTCATACACTGCTGGTGAGAATGTAAAATAATGCAATCCTTTGGGGAAATAGTTTGGCATTTTTAAAATAAGGTTAAAAGAATATTTGCTATATAATCCATATGATCTTACATTCTTAGATATTTTCTAAGAAAAATGAAGGCATATGTCCATATAAAAACCATATTGAAATATTTCTAGCAGCTATATTTGTAATAGTCCAGGCTGGAAAGAACCCGTGTCCATCAACATGTGAATACATAAAGAAGCTGTCTTTCCATACATCATAAAATTACTCAGCAATAAAAAGCTGATATACACAGCAACAAGAATGCATCTCAAATCATTATTCTGGATGAAAGAAGTCAGACAGAAAAAGAGCATGTGCTATGTGATGTGATTTACATGAAATTATAGAATAGATCTAGTAATTGAGTGCAGTCAGAAGTTGTCTGAGACTGGGGGTGTGTACGTACTGGTGGTGGCAGTGTGGCAGCAGCAGGAGAGTGCAGAGGGGAGCTCTTCAGGCTGAGAAAAATATTTTGTATCTTGAGTATGGTAGTGGCTACGTGGTGTATATATCTGTCTAAATCCATTAGACTGTATACTTGGATTCCCAAGGATGCCATAACAAAGTACTACAAACTGGGTGACTTAAAACAACTGAAACTTATTCTTTCCCAGTTCTGGAGAGCAAATCTGGGTAATCAAGATGTCAGCAGGAAACTGCTCCCTCTGAACACTCCAGAGAGGAATCCTTCTTTGCTTCTTCACAGCCTCTGGAGTTCCTTGCAGTTTCGTGGCTTATGGCAGCATAACTGCAGCCCGCCTCTGTCTTCCCACAGCCTTTTTCTCTCTGGGTCTCTGTGTCTAAATTTCTTTTTAAAAGAACACCAGTCCAGGGATCAGGGACCATCGCATTTTAACTTGATTAAGACTGCAAAGACCTTATTTCCAGATAAAATCACATTCTGAAATTCTAGATGGACATGAATTTTGGGGAAACACTATTTTGGGGACACTATTCAACCCAATAGAACAATTTATATTATTGATGATGATTAAAAAATAAGTGAAAAAAGAAACAGACTTCTTGAAGTCTGTTAATACTATGAGAAAAGCCATATTTTTCTGTTTATTTTTTAATTTAATTTTTTATTAAATGATAACTGTATACATTTATGGGTTACAATGTGGTGATTTGTTTTATAATGTGGAATGCTTAAATTAAACTGGTTAACATAACCATCACCTCACTTACTTATTTTTTGTGGTAAGACATTTATAATTTACTCTTAGCTATTTTGAAGTGTATACTTGCATTGTGCACTTTAGGCAAGATCCCACCAAACGCCCTCCTTTTTCCAACAAATCACCTTTCCCCCTCTCATCCCCCCCTTCTCTCTCCTCCCTCTTAATATATTTATATTTTATAATTTAAATGAATGTGTATGTGTTTATATATTGGGTTTCGTAATAGTATTGAGTACTTTGGATACTTTTTCCCCCATTCTTGAGATACTTTACTAAGAAGGATATGTTCCAACTCCATCCATGTAAACATAAAAGATATAAAGCCTTGGGCAGTGCCCATGGCTCAACGGAGTAGGGCACGGATCCCACATGCCGGAGGTGGCAGGTTCAAACCCAGCTCCTGCCAAAAACTTCAAAAACAAAAAAATATATATATAAAATGTATAAATATATATTACATTTATATAAAGACATATTAAATATAATATAAATATATATATATATAAAGCCTCCATCTTTTTAATGGCTGAATATTCCATGGTATACATATACCACAATTTATTAATCCATTAATGGATTAATGGGTATTTGGGCTGCTTCCACATCTTGGCAATTATGAATTGGGCTGCAATACACATTCTGGTGCAAATGTCTTTGTGGTAAAATAATTTTTGTTCTTCTGGATGAATATCTAGTAATGAAATTGTGGGATCAAATGGAAGGTCTACTTTTGTTAAATGTATTTTTATTTAGTTATTGGATTAAAGTTCAAAATACAAATATCCATTGTATACCATTCACAATTAGAGAATTAAAGTTAACATGACCACACAAAATATGAAATATATAGAAATAATTCTTGAAAAATATATAGTATTTCTACATGTAAAACTAACTGTTATTGAAAACATAAAGAGATACGTGGCTGTATATATTGCAAAATTGTTATTAATGATTTTTTTTTTACTTATATAGGTATTCCTTCTTTATAACTTGGGTTATTGTCTTTCTAGGGATATCAGTATACATAGCAAATTCTGTTTGCTCTGGACATTCAGAAGAATTGTAGAAAACAATTGGCCCATTGGTGGGGGCACACTTATCTGATATTGGGTGTTATTTTATATGCAAGTAACTTCAGGCTTTCCTGTACATTAATAATAAGAGTAAACCAATAATACAATTTTGACAGTTTGTCTAGTTTGGGTTACCTTTTGGATACATTTTTCGCAAGCTTCATAATGTCTTACAACAAAGATTAAAGAAGAAAGGTGAAAAAATCCAAAGCAAAGAATCCGTAATCAGTCCCATGGAACTGCTGCTCCTCCTCAAGCTTCTGTTGTGCATAGACCAGTCAGCTCCAGGTATGTGACTGGAGCAGGGCTATAGTCTGTTTTTGTAGGGTAAGACATGATGCTCTGGGGATGCTTTGCGTGTCGTTGGACTGTCCACTCCCCTTTGTTGACTGGTTTCACACATGAGTGATGTATCCAGGCAGGAATGCCATTCACCTTCATTGCTGTTAGTGTGGACAGGATCACCAAGTAGGGGTCTTTTCACCATTGTTTCTGCCGGCCCAGGCTCCAATCTTAATCTACACCTGGTTACCTGGACAGTGGGGATGGACTGGGGATGATAAACTTATAGAATATTCACCCCTCTGAAATCTTTTTTTCATCATTTTTCCCAGTGACATTAGTTGGTTAGTAAGTTAGTAAGCTTTGTTTCTTCCAGTTCTCTAAGGGTCATTGGTAAATTTCTTAAAATTGGAGGGGTCCTATGATATAGTATTTTATAGGGTAACTTATTTATTTATTTTTTTTTAGTTTTTTTGAACCAGGTTACATTGATATCATTTGTTAGGTAAAGTCCCTCTTACAATTGTGTCCCAGCCCTAAAAGGTATGTCACGCAATATGATCCCCCTTACCCCCACTACTCTCCTCTTCCCCCAACCCCCACCATGTACTAGGCCATTAGTTGTCCTCATATTAGAATTGCGTACATAGGATTATTTCCTCTTTATGTGATGGTTTACAAAGAATAATGTGTTCCATTTCCGTCCAGGTTAATATCAAAGATGTAGAGTCTCCATCTTTTTTAATGGCTGAATAATATTGCATAGTATAACCACAGCTTGTTAATCCATTCCTGGGTTGGTGGGCATTTAGGCTGTTTCCACATTTTGGTGATTGTAAATTGAGCTGCAATAAATATTTTAGTGCAAGTGTCCTTATGGTGAAAGGATTTTTTTCTTCTGTGTTCCCAGTAATGGGATTGCAGGATCAAATGGGAGGTCTAGTTTGAGTTCTTTGAGGGTTCTCTATACTTCCTTCCAAAGAGGTTGTATTAGTTTGCAATCCCACCAGCAGTATAAAAGTGTTTCCTTCTCTCCACATCCATTCCAGTGTCTGGCAGTTTTGAGATTTTGTTATATGGGCCAATCTCACTGGGGTTAGATGATATCTCAGAGTGGTTTTGATTTGCATTTCTCTTGTAATTAGAGACAATGAGCATTTTTTTTCGTATAGTTGTTAGCCATTCATCTGTCTTCTTTAGAGAAGGTTCTATTCATCTCTCTTGCCCATTAATATAAGGGATTGTTTGTTTTTTTCATGTTGGTTAATTTTGAGTTATTTGTAGATCCTAGTTATCAAGCTTTTGTCCTATTTAAAATATGCAAATATCCTTTCCCATTGTGTAAGTTGTCTATTAGCTCTCGTTGTTATCTCCTTAGCTGTACAGAAGCTTTTCAGTCTAATTAAGTCCCATTTGTTTATTTTTGTTGTTTTTGCAACTGCCATGGAAATCTTCTTCATAAGTTCTTTCCCCAAGCCAATATCTTCGACTGTTTTCCCCATGTTTTCCTTAAGGATTTTTATTGTTTAGTGACTTAAATTTAGGTCTTTCATCCATCGTGAATCAATTT
Source organism: Perodicticus potto (assembly GCA_963574655.1). NCBI lineage: Eukaryota > Metazoa > Chordata > Mammalia > Primates > Lorisidae > Perodicticus > Perodicticus potto. Next base: position 21,372 of record CAUYRH010097840.1, read on the forward strand.
TTGTGAGGAGAGAAAAGTGTGGTTCCAGTTTCAGTCTTTTACATGTGGATATCCATTTTGCCCAGCACCATTTATTGATGAGTAAAGATGATGAGGATTTTTTCATGTGTTTTTTGGCTATTAATCTGTCATCTGCGGAGAAGTTTCTGTTCAAATTTCTTTCCCACAAAGAAATGGGCTTGTTTATTCTTTTCTTATTGATTAATTTCAGTTCTCTGTAGATTCTAGTTATCAGACCTTGTCAGAATCATAATATGCAAAAATCTTCTCCCATTCTGAAGGTTGTCTGTTTGCTTTAGTTGTAGTACTTTTAGTGCAGCAGTTTTTTAGCTTGATCAAATGGCAGTAATTTATTTTTAGTGTTGCTTCAATTGCCAGGGTGGTCTTCCTCATAAAATATTTACCCAGTCCAATATCTTCTATTGTTTTCCCTGTACTCTGTCCTGTATTTTTATAGCTTCATGTCTTAAATTTAAACACTTTATCCAGTGAGAATCAATTTTTTTAGTGGTGAGAGATGCAGGTCCAGTTTCAGCCTTCTTCAGATCACTAGCCAGTTCTCCCAGCACCATTTGTTAAATGGGGATTCTTTTCCCAGGTGAATGTTTTTATTAGACTTATCAAAGTTCAAATGACACTATGTGTCTGGGTTTATCTCTAGATTCTCTTCTATTCCATATATCTACATCTTTATTTTCATGCCGGTACTATGCTATTTTGATCACTATAGATTTGTAGTATGACCTGAAGTCTGGTAGTGTCATGCCTCCAGATTTGTTATTATTTCTAAGTATTATATTGGCTTTTTGGTTTTTTTCTGATTCCACATGAAATGAAGTATTATTTTTTCAAGTTCTTTAAAGTATGACCTTGGTGCTTTGATGGGGACTGCATTAAATCTGTAGATTGCTTTGGGTGGTATGGACATGTTAACAGGGTTTCTTCCCAGCCACAAGTATGGTATGTTTTTCCATTTGTTAACATCTTTGGCTATTTCTTTTCTCAGGGTTTCATATTTCTACCTTTCACATCCTTTGTAAAATACATTCCCAGATAGTTCATCTTCTTTGGCACTGCCATAAAAGGAATAGAATCCTTGACTATATTTTCAGCTTGACTATTGTTGGTATATATATAAGCTACTGATTTGTAAGTATTGATTTTGTATCCCAAGACACTGTTATATTCCTTGATCACTTTGAAGAGTTTTGTAGTTGAGTCCAATGGGGTTTTCCAGGTGTAAGATCATGTTATCCACAAAGAATGAGAGTTTAACCTCCTTTGTCTGTGTTTGAGTACCCTTGATCCCCTTCTCTTGACTGATTGCAATGGCTAGGACTTCCAGTACTATGTTCAGTAGCACTGATGACAACAGGTATCCTTGCCTCGTTCTATATCTGAGTGGAAACATTTTCAATTTTACTCCATTCACTATGATACTGGCTGTGGGTTTGCTGTAGATGGCCTCTATCAGTTTAAGAAATTCCTCCATTTAAACCTATTTCCTTAAGTGTTCTAATCACAATAGGATGCTGGATATTATCAAAAGTATTTTCTGCATCAATTGATAGAATCATATGGTCTTTTTTTATTTATGTGGTATATTATATTTTAGGTTTACGTAGGTTGAACCAACCTTGTAACCCTAAGGTAAAACACTTTCACATAGCATATACTTCTTTTGACATGTTGTTGAATTCTGTTTGCTAGAATCTTACTGAATATTTTTGCATTGATATTCATTAATGATATTGGTCTATAGTTTTCTTTCTTTGTTGGTTTCCTTCCTGGTTTGGAGACCAAGGTGATATTTGTTTCATAGAATGTGCTGGGAAGGATTTCTTCTTTTTCTATGTCTTGAAAAATGTTGTGTAATATAAATACTAGTTCCCCTTTGAAGGTTTGGTAGAATTCTGATGTAAAACCATCTGGTCCTGGACTTTTCTTTTTGGGAAATTTTGTATAGTTGATGCTATTTCAGTGCTTGATATAGGTCTACTCAAAAGTTCTAATTCTTTCTGGTTGAGTTTAGAAAGATGGCATGCTTCGAGGTATTGGTTCATTTCCTCCATATTTTCAAATTTCTGAGAATAGAATTTTTGTAGTAGTCATTGAGGATTTTTTGAGTTTCTGTGGTATGTTTTTATTTCCCCTTTATTGTTTCTGATTGACATTATTAGAGATTTTACTTTTCTGTTTCTGGTTAGTGTAGCCCAAAGTTTATCGATTTTATTAATGTTTTCAAAGAACCAACTTTTTGTTTTCTTCTTCTGAAGGATTCTTTTGTTTTAATTTCATTTGATTCTGCTCTAATTTTGGTTATTTCTTTTCTTCTGCTGGGTTTGGGGTTGGATTGATCTTTCTTTTCCAGTTGGTTAAGATGGCCTATTAGGTTGCTGACTTGCTCTCTTTCTATTTTTTTTGATGAAGGCTTCTAATGCTATAAATTTTCTTCTTAGGACTACTTTTGCAGTATCTCACAGATCTTTCTTATGTTTTTGTTATCATTTTGTTCCAAAAATCTGATGTTTCCTTCTCAATCTTATTATGCCCTAACTTCATCTTGCTAAGGGCATTCACTATTCCCCCTTTAAAACAGGGAGCTCAGCTTAGAATTTAGTAATAACTGCAAATTCCTGTAAAATTCCACTTCCCTCTTGTGAGCTCTCCCCTTACCAGGCTCTTGTGAAATTTGGCTTACATTAAGGGGTCCCTCTCCCCTACTGAAAGCCCCTTATAAAAGGTTTCCACCCCTGCTTCAAGGGGTCAAGAGACTTTGAGGCATGAGTCCTCTCTCAGCCCGTCTTATCAGTAAAGGACCCTTGCTTAATTTGGATTCAATGTGCTGGTGTTTCTCTATTCCACTCAGTTTGGGTATAACAATCTCATTCTTGACCCAGCTATCATTCAGCCTCAGGTAATTTAGGTTCCATTAGTTTGAGTATGAAGATTTCTGTTGCTGTTGAGTACAATTTTTATTCTGACCATGATGGTCAGAGAAGATATAAGGAATAATTTCTATTCTTTCAAATTTGTTGAGGTTAGACTTGTGTCCTAAGATATGATCGATTTTGGAGGATGATCCATGGGCTGATGAGAAGAATGCGTATTCAGTTTATTAGGATGAAATGTTCTGTAAATGTCTGTTAAGGATTGTGGCTTTTCCTCTATAGCCTTATAAAGGTTCTTTTCAGAGCTGTAGCCAAAGACTCTGAGCACCTGCTTAGTGAGATAGTGCAAGCTGGCTCTGTCTTGAAGTTAGCCACCTCTACCCAATCCTAATGAATTGTGGTATTAGGCTGTAATCTCAGCTGGTGAGAGATACAAACAACTGTGGCGCCCTGTCTCCCATTAAGTGACAGCTGGAGGAGGAGAATCAGTGCTGCCTTGCTATAAAACAACCACTGCTCAACCTCAGAGGGTCCCCAGGTGGACAGCCTAGGTCGAGAGTTCTAATCTGATTGTGCTGGGCAGTACAATCATTGATCAACAGGGAGAGTTCAAAGGGTCTCCAGCAGCCCAACAGTAGGACTCCACAAGCAGTTCCATCCTGGAAACCCGAGGGGCTGGAGCCTGATTCACACTGGTGAGCCCAACAGTAGGACTCCACAAGCAGTTCCATCCTGGAAACCCGAGGGGCTAGAGCCTGATTCCACTGGTGAAATCCCTCTGGTGAGTGATGGATAGTGCACCTAGCAAAGTCAGATCAGGGGCTTCAATGTCTCTGCCCTTGCCACACACTGTAACCCACAACCCCAAGGGGATGGAGTCTGGTTCCCTCTGGTGAGCAATGGAGTCAGGAAAGTGTGCCCACCAAAGTCAGACCAGGGGTGTCAGTGCCTCTGCCCTCCCCATCCCCCCAAGCACCATCATCAGCAACCCCAAGGGTCTGGAGCCTGGTTCCCTGCAGTGAGTGATGGAGTCAGACAGTTCACTGCCAAAGCAGAACAGGGGTGTCCATGCACTGTCGCCATGTGGCCCTCTCTCCAGAACCCCCCTGCTTCCACAGAAATCAGTTTCTACACTGCTTCCTGGTGGCCCACACAATGCCCAGGTCTCTCGGGGAATTGCCAACCACTCTGGGCTTTGCAAGGGGCAGACATTCAGACAGCCAGCTGAGGTGGGAAGGGTGGATTGGGAGTTCAGGATTGCAGGGAAAAATATTTGTTCAGTTTTATGCTGGCCTGGATGAGGCCTAGGCTCACAACTGGGACCTGCCTGGAGAAGGAAGTGTTTACCCTGTGGGGTAAAATAAAAGGTCTTTTGTTCCCTGCTCACTTGCAGAGGGCCCACAGTGAGCTTCCTGCTTGGGGAAGGGTTTTCGTCCTCTTAGCCAAGGGCTTTGTACCTGATATTTGTTTTCTTGGATCCTTTTTCTTGGAGTCACAGTTTGCCTCAGCAAAGATGATGTGCACTTGTCTATCTTCTTTCTAAACTTAGCTCCCCACCTTTGGCTTCACTGAGTCCACTTCTGTCCAGTATCTCTCCCTCTGGACAGGAGCCTCTAGTGAAAGGTGCCTCTAGTCAGCCATCTTCCTTCCCACCTGTGATCATTTTCCAAATATTTTATAGCAATAATTTATTTTTTATGCTAAGAAAAAAAATCAAGGTTATCTAAAGGGTAGAAAATGAAAAGAGACAAGAAAAAAAGACAGACTTTTCTTTTTCAAGTTAATTACTTTTTAAAAGGTAAGCACACCCTCCTGTAATAATTGTAAAATCACTGGCATTTCAAGATGCTTTTTATTTTCATAATGGCAAATGAGAAAATGACAACCCAAACTCACCATTTTCACAAACATAATTCTCATTCTTGGGATATTCCTGCCCTGGTTCTACAATTAGAGAAGAAAAGCAGAACCCTTCAACTTTTAAAAATATCAGCTCATGCAAATATCGCAAGAGGCTGTTGTGGAACTCCACAATGAGGCAGGGGCCTGCAGACTCAGGATAAGACACACCAGCCAGTCACTCTGGGACAAGGGAGGATTCTCAAAAGGCTCGCTGAATAAACCGCCTGTGGACAAGCTTGTGTACTTAGAAGAGGGGTGAGAATCCATCCTTGCCAAATGATTCATCTTCCCAAAATGTCACGAATGAAGAAAAGGGACATTTAGTTAAAAGCTGTGAATGCCTTTTCAGAAAACGCACTCCCAGAATGTCAGAGGTCATATGACCCCATCTGCTCTTTCCCCACTCTGGTGGAGCCTGCGGGGTCACTTGCTAGCCAGAGACAGTGCTCATTATGAGCACAGCTTGGCTTCCCTTTTTTGTTAACATTTAATGAACACCACTGATTCCGTGTCAGGCAGTGGCCTCTTAGCCTCTGCATAATACAAAATTTTAAGCCATGGTCTGATGCTCCTTAAAGCATGGTCACTGGAATACTCGTTTTGCTAGATGCTCCGTGAAAATGATTCTCTTGTCCAGTAAGTTTGGGAAACACCGATCGTTTACTCCCTTCTTGAAGATTCCTGATGGCATCATCTCAGCACAGTCTTAGAGGAGCCTCAGAAGAAAGAAACTTGCTTATCCTGTTTTATACAGTGTTTCCCAAACTTGTCTGCACACAGAACATTTTGGTCTGATAACATTTCTCTATATCTAAGAACTAGTGTTCCTCAGGAGACAGTTTGGAGAAAGTCAACCAATTCACTGAGTTTGAAGAGGCAGAACAACTAAACTTGGGCAAGTTACTCATTCATACCTCCCCAGGTTGCTGAGAATATACCCAGGATGCTGCCAGGCATGAGGTAGACCCTGTATAGGTGTTAGTTTCATTAACTGAGTCAAAGGACCCAAGACCAGACTGTGGAGTGATGGGCTCAATTGCAAACTCATAATCCAGGTTCTGTTTTATTTTTATAACACACTCAGAGAGACATTCCAACATCAAACAAAGTTAAATGCTGTCTGTAAAACTTTGCTCATTTGACAGGGGTCCATTCTCTTGCTTGTATTACAAGCCCAGAACTGTGGGGCTGTACAATCCAATCTACCCCCTCATTTTAGAGAGGACACTGATCAATGCTCACTTAAAGAACACGGTTTGTTCAAGGTCATAGACTATTGAGGAGGTCCAGGACTTAAGTCTTCTCACTCCAAACATGGGTGTTTCTCAGGCTCTGACCTATCCATACAGTCAACACAGCCACTCTGAGGTGACATAATACGGTCAAACAAACAGGGTCTTCAAAATGCGGCAGCTTTGGATTTAAACTGGGGCTCTACAAACCAGCAGCTGAGTGACACTGGGCAAGGGGCCTGAAGGCTTCATGCCTCAGGTTCCTCATCTGTTAAGTGGTCATCATAAACTCACCACACAGAGCTACTGAGAAGATGGAATGAGATAATGCATTTAAAAATCACTGTTCGAAAGTCAGTGAGTATGGGAGAAATTTTACCTCCTCCTTCTCGTTACCACATTGAGGAATTCTTGATTACTTTTTTCCCTTAACATAGAAATTCAAGTTTTCTCAGCTCTGTGGCTATTTGCCACTCCAGAGTGAGCAATGGGAACCTTTCAATATCAATAAAAGAAAAATGGAATTAATGAGTGACTTGCCTGCTGATGAAAAATAATGTTGAATTCTAAGGCTGTGATATTGAGAAAAAGAAAATATGTGATCTGTCACATGCTGGACTCTATCTTCCAATTGGGCTTGTAGACATGGAAGCCAGGTCACCTCAGAGGTAGGGACTGGGGGCTGCTTTCTGCTACCTTGTCATTAGCTCCAGCCTGGTTTGACAGTCTTGCTGATGCACCCGGACGCTGACATAGGCAGGCAGTTGGTATGGACACCAGTGATTTCCCTGGGAGAGTCATTCCCTTAAGGCTAGCAGAGGGCTTGCTTCTCTTGATTGCCAGGCCAGACTGCAGATAGCTGGGCCCTGAGCAGGCCTTACCAACCTCTTTGGCAACAGCTCAAGAAGCATTTATTTATTTTGGCTTTTTTGAGACAGATGTCTTGCTCTGGACATGTAGAGAGACTTCTCCCCTCTCCAGCGTCCCTGTCACCCTACCCCTCCATGCCTTTTCTCTAGCCCTCATCTGTCACATGGTCTATTGTGCCAACCTCCTAACTGGCCTTGTAGCCTCCTATCTCGCCCCCTTCTTGTTGATTCTCTGCAGCCAGAGATGATTTCCCAACTGTTGACCTACCTCCAATGGCTTCCTATGGTTTCTAGAAAAAAAGTCCAGGTATGTAGGCTGACATTTGGAGTCCTCCAAGCCCTCCTTTAACTTTACCTTTTATTCCTCTCATTCATGCCTTCTTTGCTCTGATTATACTGAGCTTCTTGACACTTGTTTTTTTCTTTTCACACCCTGTTATTTTCCAGCCTTCCAGTCACTGCTGTGGCTATTTCCTCTGGATGGCACATTTCCCTTCTTATTTATCTTTGAAACTCAGTTCAAATGTCAGCTTTTTGATGTCACTTTCTTATACTCCCTAAAATTAATCATCCTCACCTTCGGAATGTCACCTTATCTCTTCATACTCTTTATAGAAACAATTTAAAACATTTCCATTTCCCCCACCAGATTATGAGCTCCTTTAGTGAGGGGTTGGCGCTTATTCATCGCAGCATCTCCAGCGCCAAGCTCAGTGTCTGGTACATAGGAACTGCTCAATAAATGGGTGATGAATGGGTGGATGGATGAGTAGATGAATGGGTGAATGGAAGGAAGGAAGGGAGGAAGGAGGCAGGATAGCTGGGTCAATGTGTGACTGAGTGTCTGTATAGACGTGGTAGGGAGAATGTACCTCAAATAGATTTAAAAGCTGAAGTCCAGTTAAGGACTTGCCTGTGCTGGACAATAGTTTTGCAGCTAATTTTATGATAAAACCAAAGGGAGATGAAATATATTATACACATGAAATAGTCAGAAAATGAAGTTTGTTTCTTCTCCCCGGAGAAGTCTGTGCTTCAGAGAAGTCATAGAAATCGCAAAGAAAGAAGGAAAAAAGAAGGCAGGGCTCTCCCTGCCAAGGCTCAGGGGACAGAAAGCGAGGAAGGAACCGGGCTGGAAGAAAACCATTGCAGCAGGGAAAGTGAGTTAAAGTCCAAAGCACAGAGACAGAGTTTGCCACTCATTTCTGAATTGCTCAAAGCACAGCACCATGGCTGCCACTTAGTAGATGTTCAATAAATGTATGTGGATGAAGGAGGAACCACGTGTGCACAGCACTTGTGGGATTCAAGGCAAAAATATTCTCCCCCAGAGCTTATGGCTCCCAGACACACATTTCGAATGTCCTGTCCTCCTTCCTGAAGCCACTTCTCCGGTTCCGGGCACCCTTAGTTTTCAACTCAGCTCAGTTTTCAGTGTCTCACCTGTACCGTTTTCCCTTCCACGGGCTCCCTTCCCGGCACCATTCTAATTAATCAGTGCCTGCTCCAGCCCCCTTAGATTCGCTTTCTGTTTCCCAGCCAGCTCTTCTCCCCCTTGGTACAAGGTCACATCGACAACTGGAGGAAGCCGGCACTTCACACCCAGCTCACCACGGTCAGCGCTGGGCCAGGGCTCCAGTGCCAGGTGAGAAAGGTCCTTTTGGACTGAACTTTTGGAGCCCTGGGTCCCCACAACCTTTGCTGGGATCTACACTGAGAGCAGCTGATGCAAGAATAAGCACAGGCTCGGTTATCTGTGGGGTAGACGCAGACTCGGTTATCTGTGGGATGGACGCAGACTCGGTTATCTGTGGGATGGACGCAGACTCGGTTATCTGTGGGATAGACACAGACTCGGTTATCTGTGGGATGGACGCAGACTCGGTTATCTGTGGGATAGACGCAGACTCGGTTATCTGTGGGATGGACGCAGACTCGGTTATCTGTGGGATGGACGCAGGCTCGGTTATCTGTGGGATAGACGCAGGCTCGGTTATCTGTGGGGTAGACGCAGGCTCGGTTATCTGTGGGGTAGACACAGACTCGGTTATCTGTGGGATAGACGCAGACTCGGTTATCTGTGGGATGGACGCAGGCTCGGTTATCTGTGGGATAGACGCAGGCTCGGTTATCTGTGGGGTAGACGCAGACTCGGTTATCTGTGGGATGGACGCAGACTCAGTTATCTGTGGGGTAGACGCAGACTCGGTTATCTGTGGGATGGACGCAGACTCGGTTATCTGTGGGATAGACGCGGGCTCAGTTATCTGTGGGATAGACGCGGGCTCAGTTATCTGTGGGATAGACGCGGGCTCGGTTATCTGTGGGATAGACGCAGGCTCGGTTATCTGTGGGATAGACGCAGGCTCGGTTATCTGTGGGATGGATGCAGACTCAGTTATCTGTGGGATAGACACAGACTCGGTTATCTGTGGGGTAGATCCAAGCTCAGTTATCTGTGGGGTAGACAACACAGACTCGGTTATCTGTGGGATGGACGCAGACTCAGTTATCTGTGGGGTGGACGCAGACTCAGTTATCTGTTGGGTAGACGCAGGCTCAGTTACCAATGGGAGCCTGCGAGAAGCGCACCCTAACGCTAGTAGCATCAGCAAGTGCAGCCTGGATCCATTCTCCCAGAGGTCTCTTTATTCAGTCGAAAACTATAAGTCTTGTGGACAACATGTAACGTAAAGTTGATTTTAGTAATTCAAAGCTGGGCACCCTAAGCAACCATTAACAGTCATAAACAAAAAAGAAGAGGGAAAAATGAGGAGCGATCATGCAAACACATCACTTCATTACAATACACACTTAACAAATAAGGGGGTACACTTTCACTTTCCCAACTTGCTTTGGTGATTCCCATCCATACTTGGGTAGGACTCAGGCGATAGTAATCTTTCGCTGCTAAGCATTCTGTTCTCAGCCTTAAGATATTAATTGAACCGTCTGAGGCACCTGGAGGCGCAGGGTCCTGGACTCTGGTCAAACAGAACCTCTGGAATGTTAGCCCTGAGCTGCCAGTGCCAGACATCTGGCCATATGCTTTGAGGGTCCTGAATTTTGGTCAATAAGTCCTCCAGGAATGCCTAGCCTGACCTACACTGCAAACCTGACTCCCACACGAACTAGCTGAATTCACTCGGGAACTGTCCCCTTATTCCCACTTCTGTTCCCCACTTTTGTCTCTGACTGTGCCCCAGGGAGTTTGACGCTGCTCCCAGCTGACACTCGTCTCATCCCTGTCTTCCTTCCTCACTCCCCTAGAAGTACAATTGTACAAGCACTTGCACTCAAATCCTTCTTGGGGTCTGCTTCTAGGACAGCCCCACAATGTTCTTGAGGGCTTCAGCTTCTATTTAGTGCTTTCTCAATTGGTTACAGTTGACAAACTCCCACGGTGGTTTCAGGACCCAGTGCGCAAGGCAAAACTCCAGCGAGTGTGGGAGTGAAAAATATATACTATATTGTTTAACATGGGCATCTTTAATGGGAGTGAGTTATGGAGCTAATAATGCTGATATTTTCAATGGACCGAATTAAATTATGCTTCCCATCTTGTATCTTAATTAAAGGGATAAAAACTGTTTCACATTTTAATTAGCAAGTATGTCTTGAAAAGACTTAAATTAATTTGGGCGTCATCACCATAGGAGAGCAGCCCTCTGCCAAAATTCATGAGGCCAGAGAGAGCGCTGGGAACTCATGGGCTTCTGTCAGGAATGAGAGCAGCCACTGCAGGAACTTAGGTACTTTGGCTCCTCGAATTTTTAGGAAGAATTAAGGCAGAAGCCTGGTGCGTAGCTGCAAGTCTTTCCTGGAAGGATCCACTTTGGGTAAGAAAGGATTTCATCAAGGGAAAAGGAAGATTAGACCCTGTGACTGCTGCCTCTCTCTGCTTGGCCCAAGGTTCTGCCACCAGACTATGTGGCCCTGCCTTCTTTCTCCAAACTCTCCTCCCCTCTCCTCTCTTCCGGTTTGTCTCCTGTTCCCCCAAACTCCTTTCTCTTAGGCAACAAAGGGGACGGCTCTAGAGCTCCTATTCCTTTGTCATACTAAGTAATTTAGTTACCTTGATCTCAATCTCTGACATGCAGACTAGCCCAGGACCTTCCCTGTCACAGCCAAAAGGACCCGGATTTGCTAAATTAAATAGGCATCCACTGCAGACAGAAATCTGCTATTTTTCTAGAAGGCAGAGCAGTGGAGTTGGATATTATTTTGATTTTCTGCTTCCCATGAAATAAAAAGTCTTTAATGAATACTCGTTAGCTAGCTTGGTGTGTCTGGGTGGGCACACGCAAACCCCCAACCATGTCTTTGGTTCTTAGAGGTCAAAGTCTAGGGGAGGAAATATGACCAATTTCAAGGCTTTCTGCTACATGCTGCTAAATCAGCGTGTAGCAGAAAGGTGAACTCACCCTCCCTCTCATGACGCTAAGTGAGGGTCTGTTGCCGCTTACCCTGGCCAGCTGTCAATAATTTATTTAGAAGGGAAACAAATTGGCCCTTTTTATAGGTACAAGGGACAACTGCATGTTGGCATTATTTCAAAGGCTGTTTTGAGCTGTATGTGGGCAGAACTTGGGAAGGAGGAACCCTCTGCAGAAACCCACATGTTCCCTATTTGACTACCTGCTTTCAGATGGAATCCTAGGTTCCATACGGTCATTTATCAAAGTTTCCAGATGCCACCTTCCAATTTGCATCAGGTCTTTTTTACATATGAATGTGATTCTGTTCCTAATGCATATATTTTTGCTGTTCTACACAAATTTGCATCGGAAATTCTAATGAGTCTTCAGGGTAAGCCAGATCTCTGGGGTAAAGGATTCAGTTGCTTCTTCTTGGGGTCGGTGATGACGTCCTGAGAGGGTCGCATGAGAGTTTGGATCAGCTTTTGCAGAGACTCTGCTCTGCTGCTAAATGTGGGCTCCAGCTCAATTCTTGACTCACATCTTCCCTTGCTCTGGGCATGGCCCACTAGCACCTTTGCTTTTTCCCAAAGACAATGCACCTGTGTATCCTGACTTTGATTCTGCACCCTGAGACTTTGGACTTGGTGTGTATGCTTTGTCTGTCAGGGTCCCAGCTGTCTCTGGAACTCTGACAGGCTTCAGTTTTTCTCTTTTCATGATCCAAGATGCCAAAAATAAGAATTTCTGTCTGGGCTCAGTCAGATGTCCAAGAAGCTGAGTCTAATGTGGGGACCAGGCGGCAATAGCTGGCCCCCATATCCATCCTTCCAAAGACACAGATGCTTCAGGAGGAGTCAGATGCGTGGATCTCCCTTTTCTCCACGCCCACCATCACTGGCCACCCCCTCCCAGGTGCCTCACATGTCTTTGGCCTGTGCCTTCCCTGTTCCAGCTCTACTTAGCAGCAGGCACCAAAGCCACTTGCCACCATGGCCCTGGTCTCACTCTGACCAGGATTCGGCGGGCATCTGAAGCTTCAGCAAATCTCTCAAGTTGAGGGAGGAGGGTTCTGAGCTTCCGTCGTTCCCAGGCAATTCCCAGGCAATTTCCAGGAAGAGAGCCTTAGTCACTAACCTAGGCGTAGCCTCTGTCCTAGGCTGTTGCTGGCCTTTCCTGGTTTGACCCTAATTCTTACCAGGAGTAGAGAAATAGACGTGGGAAACCAGGAGAACTTATTGGCTTCCTGGGGCTGCTATAACAAACATCACTAATCAGGTGGTTTAACCCAAAAGAAATTTATTCTTTCACCATCCTGGAGGCCAGAAATCCAAACCCAAGTGGTGGTGGGGCTGGTCCCCTCTGGAGGCTCCGAGGGCAGGGCCTCTCTTCCAGTTTCTGGTGGCCGCCAGAGGTCTCCTTTATGCCCCTTGGCTTGTGGATGGGTCACTCCAACCTCTGCCTCTGTCATCACATCACCTTCTCCTCCGTGTGACCCATCCCCTTCTCTTCTCATCATTGGGTTTGGGGCTGGCTCAGGCAATCCAGGATGATCTCATCTTAACATCTGTCTTAGCCTGTTTTTGCCACTAGAAAATACACAAAGTGGGTAATTTCTAAATAATATATGTATATAATAATATATTATATATTATAATATAATAATATAATATTACATATTATATATATAACATTATATAATAAATATATATATGTGTGTGTGTGTGTGTGTGTATATATATATATATATATATATATATATATATATATATTTTTTTTTTTTTTTTTTTTTTTTTTTT